>JASDQU011025201.1:14600-32342 GCA_032191745.1 Picea mariana | reverse complement strand
GGCACGAGCTCATCACATGGCTCCCTGCCTCGTTGGCCTACCCGCATTCCATCCGTGCGCCATTTGTCTTGCACTAACACCCCATCTGGGGGTATGTCCACTTCCACAGCTTTATAGATACATTGCTGGAGAATGGGGTGGTCAGGATTGAGGGACGTTTTGCAAAGGAGTTCCGGTCCGTTCTAGTTGGTCCCCAGATTAGCTAGTTCATCTGCCACTTGATTCGCCTTTCTCCTGATATGAGCAGGTATAATGGTCTGATTGGGTTGCAGCAAGTCTGTGATAGTCTTTAGCTCGTGTGAGAGTCTCCAACTGGGTGAAATTCTTTCCGGGTTTTCTCCATTTAGAATTCTGCGTAAGAGATTGATGATGATTTGAGAATCTCCCGCTACAATCAGCCTGGTGAAATTGTACTCAATGGCTAATTGTAGTCCTATAATGAGCCCCCAAAGTTCCGCTGCATTGTTCGTGGTGTGACCAAGGGAGCCTGCGTTTATGAGAATGAGGTGTCCATGGTGGTTGCGAAAAAATACTCCATAGCTCACTGCTCCTGGATTGCCTTTAGAGGCTCCGTCAAAGTTGAGCTTGATGAAGTCGACTGGGGGGGTAGACCAAAAGGAGGAGCTGCTAGAAAGGGGGGGAGAAGAAGAGGGGGAAAGTGGGTGATGAGAAGGGGAAGGTTTCCAGTACTGAAGGATCATGAGTTTTGAGGGGTTGTTGGTCAAGTCTTTTTTAGTCCAGAGCTGAAGGTTGAGAGTTTCCATAATATTGAGGCGGCATTGGTTCCAACAGTGTTGCCATGGCAGGGAGACATTTATGAAAATCCTTCTATTTCTTTCCTTCCATACCTGCCAAAGAATGAAGCTTGGAAGTAATTTCCATATACAATTTAGGAGGGGAGATTGGAAGACTTGGTCCCTCCAGTCCGCAATTGTATCGATGATATTATCTCTTTTACGGTCTGAGGTATGCATGATAAGCACAACTTGATCCCATAATTGAGCAGTATAAGGGCAGGAATTGAGGAGATGATTCATGGTTTCATCTACCTCTCCACAAAGCATACATATAGAAGGCCCAACAAAACTTCTTTTTGAGAGGTTATCCTAGGTTATAATGCTCGAGTGGGATACGAGCCAGAGGAAGAGGGTGATTTTAGGCCAGTGTTTAAGATTCCAGATTTTGCTCCATATTTTCCTTGTAGGTGGAGGGTCTATTTGAGTTTTGAATTGATAGGCCTCTTGTGTGCTATAGGTGCCCCGTGGCAAGTATCCCCATCAGAGGATATCCTCTCCTGCGAGCTTGGGGATTTTCCTTTTGGACATTTCATTCTTCTAGGGTCCCAGATCCACGTGTGCTTCCAGGTTCATGCATTCCATGTTAAGGTGCCAGCATCGCCAGGTGTCTTCAGGGGGATTGTCCCGCCAGTAATTAGCTACTTTTGTTAGGCCCACAAGTGTAGCTTGGGTACTGAAATTCCCAACCCAATCCTCATGGTCCAAAATTGGCCATTGCTGCCAGGAATATTTCCAGAAAAGGGTCGTTTTCCCATTTCTAATTTCCCAGAAAGCATGTTGAGTAACTAGCTGTCTGTTCTGCTTAGCCACTGTCCAGATTAAGGATCCTGGATTGTCCCCATTCCATCGTATTAAGTTCTTTTCCACTACATTGGGAGCATGTTTCTTCCTCCAGAGTCCTGCCCAGATATCCTTGGGATTTTTTAGCCATCTCCACCATATTTTGGTGCTTAGAACTTTGTTCATGATAAAGGGGTCCCATAATCCAAGGCCTCCTTGTTCTTTGGGTTGGCAGAGTTTGTCCCAGCTAATCAGTGCTATTTTCTTCCCTATGTTGAGGCCTTGCCAGATGAAATTCCTTTGTAAGCTTTTGATGGTTGTGAGGACAAACTTTGGAGCAGCAAGCGCCGAGAAGGTGTAGATGGGAAGGGCCTGAAGAATCGCTCGGAGGAGAATGAGACGACTAGGAAGGTTTAGAGCTCTAAGGGTCTAGGAAGAAAGCCTCTTGGTAAAAGAGGACAATAGATGTTCCCAAGAGGAATTCCTGAGGGCATTATCAATTAGGGGGATGCCAAGGTATTTGGATGGAAGGGAGCTTTTGTTGAATCCTAAGATATCAGAGATATGGTGTTGAATCAGAGGGGGCGTATTGAAGAAGAATATTTGGGATTTATCTTTGTTATAGTCCAAACCCGAGGCTTCAGAGAAGGTTTGGAGGATCGAGAGGAGGGAGTTTTCTTCGCAGACAGTTGGGGTACCCATCAAAAGCGTGTCGTCCACAAATTGACTATGCGAGATAGGGGGGGGAAATGTCGTGCAAAGGGAGGCCTGTCAGAAGGTTGCTTGCAATAGCTGAGTGAATAGAGTGGCTAAGTCCTTCAGCCAAAATGATGAAGAGGAATGGGGAGAGGGGGTCTCCCTGTCTAATTCCTCTAGAAGGGGAGAAGGGTCGAGAGGGAACACCATTGATAAGAATGGAAAAAAAAGTCGAGGAGGTTAGATTCATGATCCATGTCACCTAGTGCTTATCAAAGCCAAAGGCAAGGATCATTTCCTGCATGTAGTCCCAACTTGTCTTATCAAAGGCTTTAGAGAGGTCTAGTTTAAGGAGCATATATGGCGTTTTGGTCTTCTGCAAGGAATGGATCACTTCATGAGCTAGGATGACACTATCCAAGATTTGTCTGCCTTCAACATAGCCCGATTGCTCCGGAGATATGATTGTTGGTAGGATGGGCTTGAGTCTTTGAGTGATCACTTTTGTTAGAAGTTTATAGATGACGTTGCAGAGGGATATGGGTCTGAACTGCTTAGGATGGTGAGCCTGCCCCTCTTTGGGAATGAGGGTGAGGAAAGTCATGTTAAGAGCCTGTAGGACTTGTCCTGTGGAGTGGGAGTCTTCAATAATTTCCCATACCTCTACCCTAATTAATAGCCAGCAATGGTGGAAAAAATTGCTGGTGAAGCCATCGGGTCCAGGTGCCTTGCATTTGGGGGTGTCCTGAAGCACTTGATCCACCTCCTCAATTGTAATGGGCTGGAGCAGGGCTGATTTTTGCTCCGGGGTGATAAGGGAAGGCACATGCTTTGTGACCTTAGCTATGGCCTCAGATCTGTCCGGGAATGGTTCCGTGAGGAGATCCTTGTAATATTCGATCAGTGTCATCTCCAGGTCTTCATGGGAATGTATGGCCTCCCCATTGGCGGAGGTTAAGTGTGTAATTCTATTAGTATGGCATGTGTGGATGACATTTCTGTGAAAGAATTTTGTGTTTCGGTCCCCCTCCTTGAGCCATTGGATGCGTGATTTCTGTTTCCATAAAATATCTTCTTGTCCTTTTTTGGCCTCCATTTGTTGATTTAGTCTTGCTTCGTGGGCTTTAAGCTCGTTCGTTAAACCTTGCATCCAGATCTGATTTTGAATCTTGCCCATTTGTTCTGACAGCTTCTTTTGGGATTTGAAGATGTTTCCAAAGGTTTGCTTATTCCAGAGTTTGAGAATTTGTTTGAGGTTCTTTAACTTTTGCTGAAATCTGTACATCTTGGAGCCGCAGGGGACCTCTTCTTCCCTCCACCAATCCTGGATCTTTGCTTGGAAATCTGGATGGTTGAGCCAAAACTATTCAAACCTAAAGGGTTTCTTCCCGGGAGTGGTTGGCACATCCAACCATAGCTGGATAGGCCAATGATCCGAGCCAGGGATATTCAGAATACTAGCTTCCAGAGATGTTCCTTCCAGCATGAGGGAGCCAGAGATGAGGAATCGATCTAGTTTGCAGGCTATTTGGTGTGATCCGGTTCTTCTGTTTGTCCAAGTATAATTTCCATTGATGGCTTCCAGGTCGATAATGTTGAGGTTGTCTATGAGGCTGTTGAAGTCACTGGAATCCTGATCCAGGCATCTTGATCCCCCTTTTTTCTCCTCCAGACTCTGTATGAGATTAAAATCTCCACCCACAATCCATCTGTTATGCCTAGTCAGATTGGAGAGGTATTCCAAGTTCCTGAGAAAGGCTTTCTTATCCCTTGGGTTGGCCGGGCCATAGACATTGGTCAAGTGTCGTGGCTTGTTAGAACCAATAAGCCTATAATCCGCAGTGATGGACCACTTGGTAGCGACAAAATTTTCCAGTAGCAATGATTTGGTGTTCCAGAGGATGGCCAGTCCTCCAGTTGTGCCTATGGCTGCAGTTGAAGTTGCTTCCCCTTGCTTCCAACAACAGGGGAGTATCCTATCAACGTCTTCGGTTGTACACTTTGTTTCCTGTAATAATACTATGTCTGGTTTTTCCGCAAAGATCAGATCTCATAGCATTTTTTGCTTGCTACGTCCATTGAGACCTCTGATATTCCATGAGATAATCTTCATGATGATGGGGGGGTGGGGAGAGGAGGAAAGCTATCCGAGATAAGGTGGATTTTCCCTGAGTTTACCATGAAGTTGCCTATTTCTTGTATAAGCTAGTTGGTGGACTTCCTACCTCTTTTCTTTTCATCTTTCTGAGTTTTTGACTGACTACCCTGTATCCCCATGCCCTTACTAGATCGAGCTGTGGAACTAGCGGAGGAGTTAAGAAAGACCTTGTGTACTTTCTGTAATTTATCCCTAGGTATGGTGTATAGTTTTTTATGCCTGTAGGTGTGTTCGAGGTGCTCCAGATCCACCCCAGCTAGTTCTTGCTCTTCTAGCTCCATTTCAGTGTCATCGTCCTCTGTCTCAAAAAAGTCCCGCTGGTCCACCGCAGTGTCTAGGGGCGGGTGAGCTGATTCCTTCCCCTGGGATGATCGTTCTTCTCCTTCGCTAATATATTAGGGAGGATTATCTGCATGGGGATCATTGGGATTTATAAGGGTTGAGGGATTCTCTGGTTGATCTTGAAGTATTGCATATTTATTATTAGTGGAAGGATCCTTACTTACTTGGGCTGACTGCTTTCATCCTCCTTGTCTTCTTTTTCCTGCTAGTTGAGCAAAGTCGTCCTTGTCTTTGCCTCTTTCTGGGTTCCCTTCTTTGTGAACAACATTGAGGGGGAACTCTCTGAAGAGATGACCGTGTTCGTGGCATTTCCTGCATTTGAACGGAATGTGTTCGTAGTCGATGGTTTGGGTCCAATCCTCATCACGATATTCAAGAATTATGGAACCTGGTAGTGGCTTGGCAATGTTCAGGTACACGCAGATGCATGCATAAGAGGTGTAATGCCTCTGCTTGGTGGCTTATGAAGACTTGACATATATTTCGATGGTATTACCTATGCTGGCCAAGACCTCTTCCAGCCAGAATTCCTGGGGGAGAGAGTACAGTCTAATCCATACAGGTGCATGGGCAAAATCTTCCTTTTCAAGGCTGAACTTATCGGTCCAAAATCTTAAGAAAAGTCCTGCTAAGTTATAGAAATAAGGCCCTCCATCAAAGATGTGATTGCGGTCCTCGAGGTTGTGCAATATGATTGTGAAGAAGCCCTTGGAGCCCAGTTGTAGTTCATAATGTCCTTTTTTCTTCCACCAATATTGTATCCATTTGATCAGATCACGCTCTGAAGGCCAAAGCCCTAGGAATTTTCCTACTAGGGCGTAGTCTCTCATATATTTCTTTTGCTCTTCTATGCATGGTGAGCTAATGATGTATTTCGAGGCTTGAGGCACTTGTGGGATGCATTTTCCTGGCATCCATGGAGTTAACGCTGTAGCCAGGATGGTCGCGTTCTCTGGATCAATATCCATCTCCCGGTCCTTGAAGGTTCCTTCCGCCAGAAGTTTTGAGCGCAGATCTGGTGGGGGCTCAAAGGTTGGCCATTTTATACCTTCTCTAGAGCTTCCATTCGCGGTGGCCTGGCTATAAGAGGCACCGATCGGCCCTCCTTCCTTGTGAGACATGAGCCCCAATGGGGCGAGAGTTGTTGTAATGCGGTGCAGTGTGGCTGAAAAACCCTAAACCCTGTACCCAGTTGCAGGTCCTAGAGACATTTTCATTTTGAATCATATTGTAATTGTACATTTATGTGGGCATAAGGAGGTTGCCCCCTCGAAGAGGTTTATTATCTGAGTTTCTCTCTTTTGAGGTTTTTCTATGCTATATTGATACTTGGTTCTTAACAATTTACCTCATCCATAATGGGAAAGTGAATTATTGTACATCACATATTATGGATGAGTCACTTACCATACTTTCCCATAATAGATGATGAGTCGAGAAAAAAATGGAGAATAAAGGAAAGGAAGTGTGTGAAGTAGAATTGGAATCAAGTAATATTGATGGTTATTGAAAACATGAGGTTGGAGAAAATTATGGAATATAGTGGAAAACCCTCGTTGAAAAATTCCATGGAAGGTGTATTTCTCAGAGAATCCTAAATGACTAGCTCCAAGGGGTATGGTGCCCATTTTGGGGTTATCCTCCAAATTTCCATTTGATGATGCACGGATGGGTATGGTTTTGTTTCATATCCAAAAGAGGATGCATAAAAGATGATAAAGAGACAATGTAATTGGGGGCTAACAATATTATCACTAAATAAGTGGTTACTTCGTTCTAACCAAATAACATAACCATTGACGAAGCAAATAGTGTGGGTGATATTACTAGAATTACCTATAGATTTATATAATGATAATATACTATGGGGTGTGGGAGATTCCTTGGAATAATAATAGACATTGATGAATCATACAAGAACATTTCTTATAGGACAATAATATGGATATTGGTGGAGCTAGATTTTAAGGAAGCATCTTGCTCAACAAAACAATGTATTCCCACTTAGGATGAACACCTTAAGTAACTTCTTACACTCAAAAATCAAAGATCATTACACCAGTATTTTTATGTGGTTAAAACCCTATAGGATGGAAAAATTCCATAGCTTCAACTAATGTAGACACTTGAAGAAATATATTAATGCAAACGAAAAATTTGAACATAAAAATTTCTCACAATCGATCTTCAACAAATGACCCTCCATGCTCTTTAAATAGAAATCATGGACCAATTGGATGTTAAGCCATGTATCCATATGGTCGTTAATATCAAGGAGAATATGAGCCATTAGATCACTCTATGTATACAACATATCATGATTGTCGGATTACATGTCCTACAAATTTATACCAATGCACAATAAAGAAACACACTAAAGAAACATGATATCAAGTTTATATTAACTAACTCCTCGGTGTCTAAATATACTAGCATCCCCCGTTACGAACAAATTGGGAAAGGATCAAAGGATTTGAAAATGGGATAGAGTAAGAGAAAGGAGGAGGGATTAGAGCCTATACCAATTTAATGACAAATTATTGAACTCGTAACATAGATCAAAGTTCAGAAAACTTCACTTCTATAAGATACCTTTTGAAAAATGTCTACAACTTGATCTTCTATAGGGAAAAACATAATTTCAATAAAATTATCATGGAATTGTATCTCAATGATTTTGTTGCATTGATTTTGAACTAAATATTTGGAGATCTTAATGAAACTCTGATTGTCACACCAAAGGATGGTCAGATGTTGTTGTTAGAATCCAAACTTTGAAAGGATCTGTCAAATCCACATGGCTTCTTGATTTTCATTAACTACTACTTGGTACTCTGTTTCTATTGAAGAAATAGGAAGATCCTATTGTTTTTTACAATCCCCAGTGATAAGTCCAAAAGCAATATTGAAAACAGAACCCGTAGTACAATTTTTTTCATCATTGTCACTAGGACAATCGTAATAAATGAAACCAACCAACAAGGTAGACACCCCTGAATTGTAATGTATTCCAAACTAAAATGTAACTTGGATATATTGAAGTGTCATTTTCATTTCTTTCCAATGGTTTTCATGGGGTGTTTTCAAATACCAAGCAACAATACCAAAAGAAAATGAAATACCAAGACATTGGGTATCAATCAAATATCAGATGATACAAACTAATTGATGGTACAAAGTGGCATATAATCCAGGATTAGTATATGTTGCATTAATTTTGAGTCTAGAATAGAATCGATATAGGGTTGGTTTACAACCATCCACGTGCAAGTGGTGAATGAGGTCATCTGTATACTTAGACTAGAAAAAGGAAATCCATTCCTTGGTTTGCAAGACTTGGAGGCCAAGAAAATAATGCAAATAACCTAAGTCTATCATTTCAAATTTCCTCTTAAGGGTCGATTTCACATGGTTTAAAAGTTTAGGGTCACAGCTAGTAAGGATAAGGTCATCAACATAAAGAAAAAATATTATAAGATGGTTTCTTTCTTTCTTGGTATATACATTGGGGTTAGAATGACATCTATATAATTCAATGTGAAAAATAAAGATATCCATTTTAGCATACAAATCTCAAGTATCATTCTTAATACCATAGATATATTTATTAAACCGAAAAATAATATTGGACTCATTTTGAACATATCCAAGAGATTATTCCATGTAAATTTTTTCTTGCAAATCCCCATGAAATAAGGAGGATTTAACATCCATTTGAAGGACCTCCCATTTATGTGAGGTGATAAGGGACAAAACAAAGTGGATGGAGTTCATTTTAGCTATGGAGGAAAAATTTTCATTGTATCCAATTCTTTCAACTTGAGAGAATCCTTTGACAAATAACTAGACTTTGTATCGTTCAAAACTTCCATTCGACGCATACATAGTTCTATACACCCATTTAGACCTGAAAAGTTTTCTTACTTTCAGAAGAGGTAAAAAATCCAAAGTATTATTTTCCATAAATGAAAAATATTATTCATTCATTATTGTGTCCCAATATGGATGGCTATAATCTTCTACAAATGTTTCTAGATCATGAGTCACTAAAACTTGAGCAAAAAGAGATGAGGATTGTTGTAACTGCGAATGTGTATATTACTGATCTGTAAGATCATTGGAAATATCACCAACTACTTATCAAGTTGAACAAGCCCGTTTGGGAGGTGGTGGTTCTATTGAAGGTTCATTTTCAATGGAATCAACTAGAGGTGTTGATTAATTGTGTTGGTTGTCATTGATGTCAACCCTTGAAGAAAGTCTGGTAGCACAAAGGTTTTGGTTAATGGAACCAATTTTGTTTGATGGATAATGGTATGATTTTTGATATATTTGCAGGTAAGACTATTCTAGATGGATAGTACATGTCATGCAATTTCCAATGGTATGTGGAAGGTCACATAACTCCTCACGGTTAGAGAGTTATGGCCATGTGAAGTTGGAGAAATCTCATGAGTCATCTAGAAGCCCCAAAAGATCAAAGTAGTCAAAGTGGTTGCAAAGAAGAATTTATTTAAATAATAAAGTGAAGTGATGAGTGTACTATAATTAAAAGTGGATACAAAATAAATTATTTAAATAATAAAGTTAAAGGAGAAATTACTAAGTGGACAAGTGGTTAGAAGTGAGTTAGCCCTAAAATAAGGAAAGTGGGTTAAGATGGTTAGAAGATAATTTAAATAATAAAGTGAAGTGATGAGTGTACTATAAGTCAAAGTGTATACAAAATAAATTATTTAAAGAATAAAGTTAACGGAGAAATTACTAATTGGACAAGTGGTTAGAAGTGGGTTAACCCTAATATAAGGAAAGTTGGTTAAGATGGTTAAAAGGAAACCCCTTGAGGAAGCTACATGAAAGTATAAATAAGAGGAAAAGCTCTCTCATTTAAACAAACTTGATCATATTAAATATCTACAAGTGACTGAGGTAACCAAAGGATATATAAGCTGAATTTCAGAGGGAAGGTGAAGTAAAGAAGGTTGAAACTCAAGGGAGGATAAATTCTTTTGATGAGGCTTTCTATGGTATGTTATTTATAGGTCATCTCACCATTTGTAGAGAGAAATTAAGAAATAAGAGGAAGGAGAGAAAGAACGGAAGAATTCTCATTAACTGTTATGAATAATGAATATTTTACACATGATATACTCTGTATAACTCAATGAGTGTGCACTAGAGGAGAACCAATGCACCATAGTGGTGGTCTAGAGTGACCTAGACACACACCAACAGTTGCGGGAGTGAATTTCCACCTAGTCTAGTCTCTCAGGAAGTTACGGGAGTGAATTGCCACCTAACTAAGTTAACTAGTCAACTAGTCTTCAGTTAACTAACTAAATAGAGAGTATTGAGGAGTAGATCAAGGAATCAAGGGTAATGCACCACTCTGGTGATGATCCCAAGGCAAGTGTGCATTATCATGGTGATGATCCCAATGTTTCATGGTGACAAAAATAATGCATCATCTAAACACAACTCAACTAGTCAAATTGAAGTGTCAATTGAAAGAGAATATTCTCCAGGTGGAATATTCTCCCCTAAAATATAGGAGACTGGAGAATAACTAATTTTGACTAATAAACAAGGAAAAACCTTAGGAAAAAGAAATCCTAGGTGTGTGTGAAGTAAATCCAACAAAAGGGACTCCACTATCCATGATAATGAAAACTCACGACACAATACAAAATCCTAAGGTCAACTAATAATCAAAGAGCACACCAAAATAAAAATATGCCAATATGTGCACAAATAGGATAAAGTGGCCGAAAGGGGCCTCCCTCCCTAAAGTAGGTATGCCTCGCCTAAGAGGGACTTGAGATTCCCTACGAAATATCGGAGGTATCAGAATCAGTTATAAGGGCCCTCATGGGCTTCACAACCAGTCGGTCAGATCCCCCCAAAGAGGTAATCCTCCATAAATTTTGTGTGTTTTCGGACCCTTATCTGACCCAGGGTACTTGCAGAATAACCCTTGCAAGTAACCTATGTGGTACCTATGTCAAGAAACTAAGCAACCACGGTATAACTGATGCGCAGGTGAAGAGTCATAATTTAGTTCTACCATATGGGAAGGGTAACAAAGCATGAAACCTTGAAAGCACTGCCTCTCACAGAGGTAAAGATACTAGCAAGATCTCCATATGTGAATAGATCCCCATAAATATATCTGACACTAAGAAGGTATTGGGGAGATATCCCCTCAACCAACCTCACGTGACCTCATGCTTAACTCTGGTGTAAGTGGAGCCTCCTAACGTCACCAATTATACAATGGATTTCACCACTCCTTAGTCAGACACATATGTTGATTTAATAGTCTTAGATAAGTTTACTCACAAAATCATTTTCCAAGGGTCTAAATCCTAAGCTAGTTTGTGCACCCTAGAAAATAATTTCATTTCTAATCAATTTTAAACTATCAGTGTTGCTTTTAGTGGCCTTTCTTACTCAAAAAAGGTGCGGTCGTGAAACTAATGATGTTATGACTCAACAAGTAAAATAAATGAATATGAATAAAATGCAAATTCCTAACTTCAATTCCCAATAAATGATAAGCTTTTCAAAATGCAATTTTCAATTTAGTTCTGCAATTCCCAATAAGATGAAATATTTCTATACATGTACCAAGATCAATGATAAGGACCCAAAAGATCAAATGCCAACAATGCAAAATGATTAATATTTTTTTATTTTCAATATAAAAGAATAAAAATGCAGCGACTGAACTATAGCTTGATATAAAGATTCTACTGTATGTAAACAAATACAAACCAAGTAGGATATCAAGAAGAAAACACCCAACCCAAGATGCAAGGACAATCAATGAAAAGGATGATGAGAAAGGAACCGCTCGTAAATTCAACCAAAGAAAGGTTTCCTATCTGTCCACAAGCACTTAATATTCATAACAGAGACCTAAGAAGACTCAACAACCATCAAAAATTACCCAACAAACATCAAACTCATCAACCAAGCAAAAAAGGATGATGTACACGATTGTTTAGGATAAAACTGCATATATACACCTCTTGCAGAAGGACAACATGCGTATGTATGTGATTGTCAGGTAAAAACCTGTGTATATGTGTTAAAACACTTCTAGGCTAAGGATAAGGCTAAGAAACTCAGACTCAAAATGAAGAGAGGTTGTCAAGCAATCAGACAACAACAAACTCAATATAAATGAGAGAAATCAAAGGAGAAAAACACTCCCAGTCCTGAAAATAAGATTTTATCCCCAGTATTGTTGCCAATTCTATTACGAGGAAAATATATCTATGGCAATGGGTAAACCAAAACAAATGGAAATTACTACATAAATCAATTCTAATCCCAGGTATGCTATGTAAACAAATATGCTATCAAGACAAGATAAAGATCCTACCTCGTCCAAACGTTCAATGAATTCCACCATTGAGCACTTGACTCAAATCAATACACCTACAAATTTTCTTCAACAACCAAGAAACACAAGAATATGGTGAAGGTATGCTATGTAAACAAATATGCTAGCAAGACAAGATAAAGATCCTACCTCATCCAAACATTCAATGAATTCCACCATTGAGCACTTGACTCAAATCAATACACCTACAAATTTTCTTCAACAACCAAGAAACACAAGAATATGGTGATAATATATAAAGTTAGCACATTCAATAGCATAATCCATTAAGATTCATAACAAATATTCCCATGGAATAACAATTCAAATATTTTCAAGATATTAATTGGATGAGAAAAGAGTATTTCTATTAAAATGTAATCAACAGAAGGGAATAAATTACAAAATTTTGTTTCGGCATGGTTGGGAATCGAGAAAATAAGTCCCTTCCAGCTGGGCCTCAACCACTTCAATCCTCCACCAAAGGAAAGCTCATATAAGAGAGAAAATGAGGTTCTAAATCAAGTAGGGAAGAGCTTGAGGGTTGAACAATGTGTTCAGACTTAAAATGACAAAGGGATGCAAACTCAATATTGTTATAACCCTAATGTGCACCAGACATGCTTACCTAGAATAAGGCCATCTCAGTTTCCTTCTTTGCCAAAAAACAATTGAACAACTCTTCTTAAAAACCCCTTTTATAAAGGCCCACACACCCTACTCCATTACTACATGCGTGTACATGCTAGCTGACCCAAGACAGCCTGCGTGTACCTACAAAAGCACGAAAAAAGGAAAGTTATTGACGAAACACACAACTTTGGGTAATTTAACTAAACCTTTCATCCATGCATGGCCGTTCATTCGACCAAATACCTAGCTCCTTCTAACCTATAAAAGAAGGGGTAGGGGTCCCATTTGAAAGGGAGAAAAATGATAGTAAAGAAACTATACCCGATTGAGCATTCCCTTTGTCCCAACCTTTATCCATCCTTGTGCAAAGAGAAGTATAGAGCAAAGCAGTTGGAAGACAGTGGAATAAGAGCCCAAGACTAGGATCGAGGAGCAGTAGCCGACTTTATCATTGTAAGGTATCATTTTGAAGTTAATAAAAGAATTTCTTTTCCCATCTCGCCATATGAGATTGTCATGATTTGAATATTGATTGTATGATTGATTAAATCTCTAACCCATTAGTTCATTGATCAAATGCATGTGGAGTTCTTTGTTTGTCTTTTGTGAATGTAGGTCAGCATTGGCAGGAGAGTTGCAGTCAAAGAATGACCAAGCATGAAAAGGGATCGACATCAAACACGAAAAATAAGGTACGTCAACTTAGTCTCTTGAGCCTTGTATTTACACATGAGTAATGGGGGTTTAGGCATGGGATGATGGTAAGAAGTAAGAATATTTAGGTCATTTCTGCATGCATGATAAAAACCCTTAGTGCTATTCTGTAGGAGGGATTCCCCACCCACAACAAAATTGGCGACCGTATTGGGGAATTCTAGGGTTTCTAGGAATATTTTTTCTTGGGTATTTTTAAAAACTGGTTTCATTCCTTGTTTTGAAAGTTTTTGCAAAAGTCTGAGCTAACAGAGATTCTGGTCTTCGATACCAGTTATCTCTATTTCTTTTCTTGACTGCATTTTTTTTCTTTTTCAAGACCCACATAGGTACATGCAGCCTGTATAAGGTTTGCACGCATGTACCCACACCCTACCTTCCCACAGCCAGCGTGTACACACTAGCTGAGGAAGTGTCAGTCGCATGTATGATTCCAAAAAATTTCTTCTAGAGAGGCAGTCATCCTCTCCCCTGTCAAAAATAATCCTTCTCAGGGGTTTTCTGGAACGTATTCTAGTCTTTGTTGTTTGTAGTCTATATCTTAGGTTTCACCTCAGATTGGTTTGTTCTATGAATTTTTCCTTGAATTATTTTCTTTTTTCTGTCAAAGTAAGTGTCTGAGTCTTCAAGAGATTCTGGTTCTCAGTACCAATAGTCTCTGCCTGGGCTTGATTGCTTGTCCTTTCAATTTTTAGAGTTTCATAAGTACACAAAACCTGTATAAGGTATGCATGCGTGTACACGTGCCCTGACTTTACACAGCTCGCATGCACACGCTTGCTGTTGAACTATCAGTAGCGTGCCCATGGAGAAAATTTTTGTTTAAGGTGAGGTGGTCATCCTTTCCTTTGTCAATAGTTATACCTCTTAGGTTTTTGGGTCTCTGTCATAGCGGTTAGTAAATTAGGTTTGATCACAGCAATAGCTTTCTTTTTCATCAAGAATTTTTCCTCAAAATTTTCTTTTTATAGGGTTTTTAGACAAGTGTGAGAGTCTAGTTTTAATTTGCTTGTGTGTTATTTTTAAAGTGACTCTTTACGATTTGCGCTTAGGCCAGAAGTTTTCTTGGTCTTTACTTATTGATATTTTTCCTTTTTGCTTTGTGAGAATTCAAATAAAAAAAAATCTTTAATTTCTTTGTTTGGTTAAATAGTGTCGGTTTGCATTAGTAACCAGGAAAAGTCTTTGCTTTCATAAGTTATTGATGGTTTACTTAGATGATAAGTAGTTCGTAGTTGAGTGAAATCCTTTTTTGAGTTTGTTGTTCAAAGATCTTAGAAATTTTTAGTTTGAAAAGTTGATTAAGATTTGAGTCAAGAAGAAGTTATTTTGTTTTCAACTTTCTGTTTATTTTTCTTTCGTCTTTCAAACATCACTAGTTTCACTTTCATAACCTTTGACTTAAGACAAGCCATAAAAATTAACGCTAAATCTAAAATTAATTAGACTTTTTATGTTTGTAGGGTCAACCAACTAGTTTAGGGTTAGGGCCTTGAATTAGGTTGGAGAGGAAACTCTTCAAGGCCATTAAATCAAACATTGGAGTCTGAGCTAGGGAGTGTAAAAAGTCTAGTATCGTGAAAGTTATCCGGGACCCCCCCTCTAATATAGGGGATAAACATGAGGTCGCATGCGAAAAGGTAGCGAAGATAACCCCTCCAAATCTAGACCAATCATAGTGGAGAACACATATAGAGGGCTTGTCTTGGGATTCCGTCGATTGCATTTTCCACGGAGCTTCGTGGGTCTTGAATCCGTTCGAGGTCCTTAGTTGTCTTCTGGACCACTTGATTTTGATACCCTTGACAGGTTTCAGGCTTGATACCCTTCTCATTGTGGTCTACCCAACTGTCGACTGTACCCGCTTGGTGACTGTTCGCGAGCTGGCAACCTAGTTGCCTATCTCTTTTAGGGACATACACAGGTGACTGCGGGGGTATATCGTAGTACCTAGGACAGACATTGGGCAAGATTTGCAGAGTATACCTAAAGGGTTCTTCCATGTTCAAGTTGCACTTGCACCGGTAGGTTTCTCTAGTGTTGGTTGTTGTAACTATTCTTCCAACTATTTTAGTGTTTGTTTGTTTTATCTTATAGGGACTTTCCTAGTGTTTGTTGTTTTTGAATGAATAGAAAGCCCTAGTGTGTATTTGATCTTCTCACACGGTGGAGGATCACGATCTCTACTGGTCATGAAGGATTCTTGGCCTACCACTGGTTACACTAGAGTGACCCCCGCCACCGCTAAGGCAAAAGCTAGACCAACAAGGGTCTTTTGAAGAGACCGGGTCACCGGAAATCACACCTGACCAACCTCTGTTAAAGGACCTTTTAGCACCTTTAAAGCAGATGATAATGGAGGCAAATCTTGTCTCTTCTTCTGGGAATCCTGATATTCCCACCACGGTTGTCGTCATAGGGGGTGTTCCACCTCCTACCCCACCATCTCCAGTCTGAGCCACCACGGTCTTGACTGCCTATACCTCGAGCAGTGGCCCGAACCCATCTTTGGCGACGACTACTACTCCTTTCAAACAGAGTGCGACAGGCCCTCCGTTCTCATATGGGATGCCTAACACATGTACCAGCCCTGTACTATATTAATCCACTTTACAAACTTTAGGTCTGGGGGCAGGGAGCTCTAATGCTCCTCTGCAAGGACCCATTGGGGGCACTTTAGCTCCTTTTAAATATTTTCCTTACGGGGGAGGTCATATACCTCCTTCGTCCCCTTCCCTTGCCGGTACCCACCAACAATTCATTGGGCCAAACACACACCATAGTTCACTTGGAGTAGGGAGTCAAGGACCACCTTCTCATAATATGCTGGTAGGGTCAACACCTTATACTTTGTTCGATGCATTTGGTAACAATGTTTTCTCGTCCGCTGCTTTCCAAACCAAGGGAAACCTTGGTTATGGCCAACCTAATCCTATGTAGGGTACTATTACTGCACAGGGGGCAAAGCCCAAAATTTCTTCCGCATCAGGACCTTGGAATTCTTAGCAAGGATCAGTTCCCTCATCAGGAATGTCGATCTGGGGCAATTCTTTTCACAACCAATGGAACCTTGGACAATGTACCATGCCTATGCCCATGGGTTCGACATGGGGAAACCCTTCCCAAAGTCCTCTGAATGTAATTCACACCCAACCATCTATGTCCTATTTCGGGAATCAGCCGATGATGTCTCCTCACATGCAAAATGCATACGTTGGTCATGGCCATGGTTTTTACCAGAACCCCGGCCAACAACCCAACTTTTCCTGGCAACCTGCTGCCAGTCAAACCCTAGGCCCATTTTTCCATGTTTATCAGCAACACCAACCAAAGCTACCTTCCTTGGCAACCTTACATTTGCCAGACTTGACAAGATTGTTGAATGACCCCATCTGTCATGATCCACATTGGCCTCCTATGCCGACGAAATTGCCTTTGAACATACCAAAGTTTGAGGCCAAGCCTAACGAAGATCCAGGGGATCATGTGACCACCTTCCATCTTTGGTTTTCATCTAATTTGTTAAAATACGACTCCGTACAATTGTGATTTTTTCAACACACTCTCATTGGGAGTGCCGCAAAATGGTACATCGAGCTCGACTGCTCGAGATATTCTTTCTTCGGTGAATTGGCAATGGCATTCCTAAACCATTTCCAATTACCTGTGAGATACGACGCCGGCACAAAATTGCCGGCCAATTTTGAACAGACAAAAGAGGACCATATCTCTGACCACATCCGAGAGTGGAGACGTCGGAAGAGTTTAATTAAGGTACCAATCCCACTAGAATTCCTGCTTGAGTGGTTCATTAAGTTTTTGGTCCCACGGCTATCCAAAGACGTCGCAACGTTGGGAGTGTTTTCCGAAGAACATGCCATCATGAGAGCTCAACAGCTTGAGCTAATTTATTCTCAGTCTAGTTTACTGTACGAGGCTTTTCCTGATGCACCACGATCCATACTTGATAAAACCAGACAGAGAGCTGGACCACATGCCGATGGTATTGTCGGTTCAACACAAACCAAGATTGCTGAACAACTGACAAAAAAAATGCAACAATTGTCTATACAACACATAGTGGCCAGCCAAACCACTGTTTCGGCTGTTCCCCCTACCCAAACGTCAGATGTACACAGTGTGAAATCGACCAATCCAAAGGCCACCTAGTAGCTTGATGGAAAGAAAAAACAATGTAATATGGGTAAGGGGGATAAGAAACCCACTAATAATGC
>JASDQU011025200.1:17264-32372 GCA_032191745.1 Picea mariana | reverse complement strand
CAAGCAATCAAATTAAAACTTCTCATTGAACAACTATCTAGCCTAAGAGGCAAGTGGACTAAATTCTTAATTCAAAACTATTTCTAATTCATGAAAGGAAATCTATTTAATTGAAATAAAGAAGAGCTACGAACTAATTCTTAATCTATGATAATAAAACTACTATCTAATCTATCAAAGAAAAGTCTATCTATCCTACAACAACAACAAAAATATTTTCTAAGCTATGAAAGCAAGAAATCTATCTCTTCTGATCTATGAAAGCAAGAAAACTATCCTTTTAACCTATGAAAGAAAGAAAACTATCTTTAATCTATGAAAAACTCAAATATAATGCCGGTGGTCATGTGAATGTCTTAGGTGTCGGATGATATCTCGATGGCACTTGACAACAAAGGACAATTCAAGCGGTATAAGCTCAACACTAATCTCTGTGGCAAAGTGAAAGGTATGGATTAAACAATCCAATGAGAATTCAGCCATGACAAAACAATGTTAGATACCCTGCATATTCATATATTAAACATCAACAACATAATGAGATCATCATCATACTTCTATAGTATGTAAGAAAACTTCATAATTAAATTCAACCATTAACTAAGAATTATAATTGCAATTTAACTCTAGGAAAGAAATTACATAAATGAAACTATGCTATATCTATTCTAACAATTCAAACTGCAACAAGAAAATGCTTATGAACAAAAATTAAACTATGATATTGAAAAGTAAACTAACAACTACATTAACCAACAACTAATTAAACAAGATCTATATAAAAAATGAGATAAGCAAGCTATAATTAAAAACTGGAATTAATTCTATCCATCCATCAAATCCTTGTCGAAGAGGACCCAAATAAAAACTATGTTCTATTCTAATTAAAACTCTATTTTAAACTCGACTATAAAATCATAAATCAAAGCATAATCTAACATCTAATTGCGCATGGGGTTAGTCTAGGGACTTGCAAGTCCGTTCCTAATATACAAGATCAATGCATGCTAACACAATCCTTCATTCTATATTGCAAAAGAGAATCAAAAGCAATTAAATTATAACATCAAACTAATTAACACAGAAAATGCATGTACAAAAAATAAAGACAAAAATTAAATTATGAAATGCATAAACAAACATGAAGACAGTTACCAGACTGTTGGTGGCCCCCTCAGCAAGTCGTGGTCAGTTCGTAAAAGAACACCACAAGCTCAGCAAGATGAATTCACCATAAAAACTCAAAAACACATTTCTTATGTAATCTGGCAATGTAAAATAGCAAAACAGAGTAAAAACGAGTTTGTCTCCAATACACTGGTTCTTCTACTTGGTTAACAATCATCTGACCATCCTAGTGGTATTTATAATCTTAGAGACCAAGTGGTCGACCACACGAGGTTCAAACCACTTCTAAATTTAGAAAATTACAATAAATGATGCCCTAACTTATAAAATAGAGCGAGCCAATAATCGCCCTCTTGAACAACTAAAACTGAGTTGTCAGAATCTTAGTAGCTAGAGGGGGCAAGCATGAACAAAATCCACATTCCCGCTTCTCCCATCACTGGTTGCCAATACCATAACCGCCAAGTCGACCTCCATTTTTGTGCAATACACAGTGCTGGATAGAGTGTCAGATCAAGTGTCACAACAAAAACTGGAAGGAGTGCCAGATCAAGTGTCAGAAGCAGAAACGTGGTGTGTTTTTGCCATGTAACATCAGAAAAACATGAATTAGATCTTGGTAATCATAAAACATGATGAATTATCCTCAATATAGTCATTAAACATGAATTACATGTACCTAGTGTCGATCATATTGTTTTATCATGCAATTCTTCAAAAAAATCCTTTAAAATATGAAAAACACATATGTACATGCGACAAAAGTGTATAATAATCGTCATAAAAGTGATCATATCTCAGGCCCAAAAACCGATATATACGTTTTCGATTTTACAAGGGGTTTGAGAGATGCCAATCGTGATGGTAGGGGAAATGTTCACCATGTTTCCTTCAACATATATACCATGTGTTTCTAACAAAACCACGACGTGACCAACCATATCAGTCATGGGGGACCTAAACTCATCCTGTTCAATCCTCTCAAGGTTTGGGAGAAAATAAGATCTATGATGAAGGTTAGCCCAAGGCCTATCAAGACCCGACATGGCCTTTAAGATGGCTTCATCTAATGGTAAAGTATTGTCGAGGTAGTCATGTGAAATAGATGAGTGTGCAACCCATATGGGCTCTAAGGCGGGATCCACCTCTTCCATCCTCAAGGAGTAAGGCTCTGGGTCTACAATAACTTCTTGTCTAGCCTGATACACAATCTCTATTGCAGACAACGACATCACCATCCCGATATGTGAATGACCTTTGTACGATGTGGCTAGAGAAGGTAGGGTCCATGAGTCATTAAGATATGAAGTACATAATTGAATGAACCTTAATGATGATGAAGACACATCATAGATGGTATTAATGTATGACATTTTTGTTGATTAATTTAAAATTCCCATCAAGGAGGAATACATTCCGACAACAACGTTCTCATTTTCCTGCTGAGAATTATAGATAATGAGGACCGAAGGTCCCATTGATGTAGATGAACTAGGGTGCAAAAAATACAATTGGTCGATCATTACAATCTTCCCTTCATGAGGAAAGCATAAACCGTGGAATATAGATGACATATTAGTTGTCATAGCATAAGTCCAATTATGTCCCAGTAAAATATTGTAGTCGAGGGGTGCATCAACCACCTCAACCTCCATAGTCTTACCACCTAACATGATGTGGAAAGTGGGAAGGATACCGTGGGGTCTAAAAGAACGTTCATCGAATGCAGTTAACATGGTCATATATTGAGAAAGTGGCAGAGATCCAATGGATTTCCAACAAGATAGAGACATCATAGATGTCAAATCACCTTCATAAATGACAATACGTTTTGTTAGCACTCCGTAAATCTATTTGGATGATAAACAGATGACGGAGGTAACTTTTTCAACCAACTTTGAGACCTAAAACTAGCCCTTCATATCTAGAGAGGGCTCTCTCAGAAATGGCCCAGTCTCCGCGTAGTATATGACTTTGCAAACAATAGCTAGATTTAACACCGATGATAAAATGTTTCTGGTTATATTGGCACAGAAGAGTAAAACTCAGGCTATGGGGTTGATTCGAGGAAGAGACGAAACAAATGAATCAGTGACTGGATTCGAGAGGAGAAGGCTAGGCAAGCAACAACCTTCAGTGTAAATCGTAATGTGTGGCGGGAGAAAAACATAGAAAGTAACTCAAGAGCATCGCTGTGGATGAATTCTGAGTTAGCTTGAGAGGAAAATGTTTTGTCTAAGTGGTGTGAACAAGGGGCATTGTACAACAAATCCACAGGTTTGAAAATTTGTTCTAAAATAGATAGTATGAGATATGAAATAAAAGGTAATAGGAAACACATACACAAAGAAAGAGACACAATACATCCGACTATCACAACTAGAATCTTTTCATCAAATCACAAGACCTTTGCATTAAATTTCGGTCAAAAACATAGATTACATACAATAGTAGTCGTTTTCTCAAAATTGCCAACCAACCTGTTTTACATAAAAATGATCCCCATATATAGAAAACTAATGTCACCCTTGGCTTCCAAGGTCGAACTGTTCTCTCCTAGAATCATGGATTTGGTTTCTTTGAAAGAGAACGATAACTTCAACAGATTTACTAAAAATAGGAAATTCGACTTTGCCAAATCATAATCGTAACTGAGATATTCTTTACAATCATTGATCAACATTCAATCCTATGGTTTTTATAAGTCATCATTTTCACTACTGGACACTCTCTCATCCCTGCACAACAAGTTTTCTACGCAATAGTAACCTACAACAAAAAACACAGCAGAATGCGTAGTAAACTAGGAAAATAGGCGTTAAATATGACATTGTATATCACAGCTAAAAACTATTTTTTGAAACTAAGAAACATTTTTGTAGTTAATCTCGTTATAAAGAAAAACCTCTCTCAGTTCCTTGGAATTCATCTCCATATGGCCTAAATACATGTTGCCAAAACATGTCTTAGACAGGAAATCATGAAAGCTGAAAAATAGGGCTCAAATATTCATTCGAATATCCCAATTTGTGACACATTTTGAAAATATGAGAGAGATTTTTATTATTTGGCTTGTATTAGACAAAAATCTCTCAGGGATTTTCAAAATTCCTCTTCAGTTGGTCATAAATTAATCTTGAATTTGACCACTAAACCAATAATTTGCACAACACAACCTGTAGCATGTACGCAGGAAAATCCTCTGTGTGAAAGCATCCTATGCATGATAGCATCCCACTGCGCRATGAAATACACTACGTGAAAACATCCTATGTGTGACAGAATCCCATTGCATGACAAAAACCACTGTGTCAAAGCATCTTATGCGCGACAACATCCCACTGCGCGACGAAATACTTTGTGTGACAGCATCCCACTGTGCGACGAAATCCACTGCTTGATAACATCCTATGCACGATGAAATCCAGTGCGCAATAGAATCCTTAGCATGATAAATCACTTTGTGCAGTGCGTAACAAATTGTGTAGCGTGCAATTTCAAATGGAAATGGAAATAATAAATGAAAACCTTCCTTTTGAAACTGACCCTTGGATATGTTAGATGAAGCTAGGCATAAAAACAATATGGGTGCTAATACGCATAACTTTGCAAAATTGTTGACAAACCTCTAACCTTAGCCATGAAAATCATGGTGCTAAAAGTTGGCTCCAATGAGGATGCTATCCTCCTTGTGAGGTAGAAAATAACAATAGACCAGGTGCCAATCCATTGGGCTTCTCCCAAAATCAACTTTCCAACTGTAACTTGTAACCTTCATCCATTGAAAACCCAAAACTGTATATGCTCCAAACTGAAATTTGAATCTAAGCTAAAAATGAAAAATGTGGATTGCTAAAAGAAATTCTAGTAGTACCGAGCTTAGTCACACTCCTACCTACCTTAATTGTTGGAAAGGATGCCAATCAAGTGAAATCAAAATGCCAATGTAACCATGCAAGCACTTTTTCCACTTTTTGCTTTCTTTGCACATGCTTGCTCCAAAGCCTATTTACTGATAAGCCATTAGAAAATTTATCTATAAATTCAAATCTCAAAAAATGAAAAACATTGGGACTGTTTGTTGCCTCCACCAAAAATTCAAATGGATCCTCTAAAACATGCACAAAACAACAACCATGTTTCGTCCCTTCCACTGCATTCTCGTTTTTATTTGATTTAACCTGTTGATTGTCACCAAGAGGATGAAAAATCTGTTGAGACTGCTGGAAATAACAATCTTCTGAATCAAAAGGCAGTGCTGGCTGAAATGAAACCCTTGGTGGAAAGAAATCCATATCTACCATTGACATTGATTGACCATCATCTTTATTTCCAAGCTAGTAGTTGAGCATAGACTATAAATCTGAACTGAAATAACCTTCCATGTAATCAACAACACGGGCATTAAATGCATGAGAAGGTTGTTGGTCTTCCTCACTGATAACAATTTGCTCAACCAACCTGTTTTACATAAAAATGATTTCCATATATAGAAAACTAATGTCACCCTTGGCTTCCAGGGTCGAATTGTTTTCTCCTAGAATCATGGATTTGGTTTCTTTGAAAGAGAACAATAATTTCAATGAATTTACTAAAAATAGGAAATCCAACTTTGCCAAATCATAATCGTAACCGAGATATTCTTTGCAATCATTGATCATGATCAAAATTTGAACCTATGGTTGTGATAAGTCATCATTTTCATTGGTGGACACTCTTTCATCCCTGTACAACAAATCTACTATGCAATAGTAACCTACAACAAAAAACGCAGTAGAATGCACAACAAACTGGGAAAATAGGCGTTAAAGATGACATCATATCTCACTAATAAAAAACTATTTTTAGAAACCAAGAGAGTGATTTGTGTTTAATCTCGTTATAAAGAAAAACCTCTCTCGGTTTCTTTAAATTAATCTCCAGATGGCCACAATACATGTCACAAAAACATGTCTCGAACATGAAATCATGAAAGCTAAAAAATAGGGCTCAAAGATTCGTTCGAATCTCCCAATCCGTGACACATTTTGCAAATATGAGAGAGGTTTTTATTACTTGTCTTGTCCTATACAAAAAAATCTCAGGGATTGATCCAGTTGGTCATAAATTTATCTTGAATTTGACCACTAAAAAAAAAATTTGTGCAACACGACCTGTAGCATGTGCACAGGAAAATCCTCTGCGCGAAAGAATCCTATGTGACAGCATCCCATTGCGTGAAAGAATCCTATGATCGACAACATTCCACTGCGCAATGAAATCCACTACATGATAACATCATTTGCGTGATGAAATCCAATGCGCGACATAATCCTTTGCGTGGTAAAGCACTTTGCTCAGCGCGTAGCAAATTTTACAATGCGCAATTGCAAATGTAAATGGAAATAATAAATGAAAATGTTCCTTTTGAAACTGACCCTTGGAGATGTTAGATGATGCCAGGCATAAAAACAATATGGGTGCTAACAAGCATGACTTTGTAAAATTGTTGACAAACCTCTAACCTTAGCCATGGAAATCATGGTGCTAACACGTTTGATGATACTATTCACACCCTCCACATGGATTTGAAAGGCCACATGGTAAGGTAAGAGAGGCTTGACATCCACGACATCAAACTTGATAAATTTTGAGCCACTCGGGTCTAGAGCTCCCAATGAATATAATAAGGAATTCCTCTGTGTTGGACATGTCTGCAGTACCAACAAAGATGACATCACGCATGACGTTTGGCCCAAATCCTTGACAATCAAGTAATTTTGGGAGGCTCTGGCATTAGTATTTTGAGATGAGTGCTTAAGGACTCCTTTCAGAACACAAGGTAAAGGTTCATGCTTATCAATCTACAAATGTGTTTCCAGCAGAGGAGGCTCTAGACCTAAAACATGTTGTGAAGAGCCATAATCTCGAGTCCTAGTGGCTACACTAATCTTAGATCGAACCATATTGATGCATTGATGGCCGCCATCATGCACCAAAGGATTTGGACCTCCACTCGACATATTTATGGTGTTGGAGACTCCTAAGGTCATATTTTGATTATGTGGAAACAAATTATCCAACACAACAGGATGTTGTGCTATGAGCCTCGAGGCTTCCTCCATTTTGGGGCATAAGTGGGTGAGGTAATCCTCTTTACAAAGTTTAAATGGAAACTTGACCTTAATCTTTTATTTCTTTCCCTCACCAACATTATTATTAGATTTATCATTAATATTGTCATCCTTGCTTTTATTATTGTTATTATTATTACCACCCTTGCAATTATTATTACAATTTTTCTTCTTGTTCCCTCCAGGTTGTTGGTTACCTTTGCATTCATCGACTACACATAATGTACAGTCATCGACTACGTGGATGAGGACAAAGTTGTAGCTTTTTCTATTGCATATTGGTTAAGAGACAAATCTTTCACTTGGTTTGTCACCTGGTCTGCATACTTGTATTTCATGGAGCCTATGATGCCATTGGCATGAGGCCCGGGCTTTTGTCTAGGATCATGATTCGAGTGTGGTGTGTTAGGAATAATTTCATAGAGAATATATAAGATCCAATTGTTGGTCTTTAAAGATGGCCTCTTCCTCAAATGTCACTCTGGATGTAGAAACATCCTTTGAAATGGAAGGAAATAGGGATTTGAGGAACCATTCCAACAAAAAATTTGGAGAAATGTAAGCTTTAATCAACTGCTTCCTTCTATGCTACTCTTGAATACGATATGAGATGCGAGTGGATATATCTTGATGAAAAGCTGACAAAATTTCTATGTTGACATCGTAAAGAAATGACAATTGGAATTGGTTGAGAAAAACCAAGACCAACTCATTGAAAGTTCGGTAAGTTCCCCTAGGTAACTTTATGTACCATTTCACGACAACCCCATAAGGGTGTGTTGAAAAAATCTCAAGCGAATAATATCATCATTAAGGGAGTTAGACGAGCACCATCTATGAAAGGTAGTCACGTGATTATCTGCGTCCTCGCCACTCTTACCCTCAAACTTTAGAATGTCATAGGGTATCTTGGTAGGGATGGGGGGCCATGACATATCATGATGCATTGTTTTGTCCATTAATATTGACAGGTTTGGAAAATTTATCGTGGCCAGAAAAGGGAGCGGTGGTGGTGGCGTCTAGGACCATGCTCCCAATAAATATTGGATTTGAGAGATCGTAGGCCAAGAAGGGTTCTGGTATACACCATGTCCTTGTATGGTAGGGTAGTACCCTCCTCCAAACTGATTCATAAATGGTTGTAAGGGCATCATCACTGAGGAGGCCACTTGTGAGGAGAAAGTGACATGATATGGATTACTCAAGTGAGGGTATATATTTCCCCCATATGAATAAACTTTGTGTGGGGTTTTCCCATACTATAAAATTGACTGCCCCCTTGATGGAACACTAGATGTTAGAGGAAGGTTTTCCATAATAAAAGTTTTCGTAGGAACCATCATTGTGGAAGAAGGATGGATAGACTGGATATAAGAAGTAGAAGGACTTCCCATTTGTGCACTCCACCCTTGAGAATTATAACTAGGATTGGGTATGGAGGAATGAGGATTCCAACCTCCTACTATGGGAGTTGGTTTAGGGATATGACCTCCACCAAACGAGAAACAAGTATAAGGAGGCATCGTGCCCCCAGAACAAAAACTAGGATTTACATTAGACATCAAAACAAAGGATGACAAGTGAGATGTAATATCTAGCTTATGAAAAGAGAAAGGATTATATTCCTAAGGAATCAATTGAGTACTATGATTAGGCGTACCTCTCAGAAATACAAAAGGATTTATCCCCATGGACTGTGCAGAGACCATGGGTTGGGTAGCATTAAGGGAGGGAGTATTCAAAATCCAAACAACTGATGATGAGAGAGTCGAGGGGACTTCACTAACCATAATAGAGGCTTGATTTAAAGGGATTCTTGACACATTCATATCTGAATCATTACTCATGGGAGGATCCTCATACACTTAAGCGACAGAGATGTATGTACCACGTTTATTAACTCTACACCTTTTAGGAGGTGGCTTCTATAACAAATCAAAATATGGTACTTGAATCAGACAATGACGAGACCGACATGGAGGATGGTATTTCTGCACGATGACTTAGAACTTGCAACGTAAAAAAAATCCTAAGGCCACTTAATAAACAAAGAGCACACTCCTAAATAAAACCAAAGGTTAATGCACATAAATGAGATATGATGGTTGAAGGGACCTCCCGAACTAAAGAAGGTATGCCTCTCCTAGGAGGGGATGAGACTCCCGAACAATAGAGTGGAGGTAACTGAATTATTTATAAGAACCCTCATGGGATTCACAACAAAATCGATCATATCCCTTCGAAGAGAAAATCCTCCATAAATTATGTGTGTTGTCGGATCCCTATCTGACAGAGGGTACCTGCAGAATAACCCATACAAGCAACCTGTGTAGATACCTAGGTCAAGCAACAATGGTCACCATGGTATAACCAATTCTTGGGAGAGCATTCATAGGTCTAGTCCACTATATGGGAAGGTAGCAAAGCCTGAAATCTCAAAAGCACGGCCTCTCACAGAGGTAAAGGCACTAGCGAAACCCCCATACAGGAATAGAACCCTAAAAATATATTTGATACTAGGAAGGTATTAAAGGGTTTTCTCTAGAACCAAATTCATGAGACCTCATTCTTAACTCTAGTGTCAGTGGAGCCTCCCGAGGAAACCAATTATACAATGGGTTTCACCACTCCCTCGTTAAACACATACATTGAGTTTTATAGCCTTAGAGAATTTTACTTAGAAAATCCTATTACAAGGCCCTAGATTGTAAGCTTGTTTGTGTACTTTGAAAAATAAAATCGTTTCTAATCAATTTTAATTTTTCAGCATTAATTTTAGTGGCTTCTTGTTACTCAAGAGGTGCGATCATGAAACTAATGGTGTTATGACTCAACATATAAAAATAAATAAATGTAAAAACATTGCTAAGTACTAGTCTTTTTTTTCAAAGAAATGGTATGATTCTAAATGTTGTGCATAGGATGCAATCTCTTCAATTTTAATGAAGTGCAATCTTTCCTAACATGTCAGAATTAATGTAATGCAGACAAAAGTGCAAATTCTCTAAATAAAATGCAAAAATGAAACATATTCTTTTTTGTATTTTAAATATAATGAAATGAAAATGAAAGGATTGAATAAATAACCTCTCTGGAAGACCCTAATGGAAGCACAAGAAGACAAGCCAAGCATGAAACCAAGAAGCAACTACCCAGACCAGAATGCAAGGACAAAAAATGAGAAAAATGACAAGAAATGAGTTCGCCCAAAAAATTCAACAATGATGCAACTTCCTATCACTCTATAGGCACTCAACAGACAAGATAGGGACCCGAGAAGTCTCAACAACCAACAAAACTCACCCAACAAACATTAAACCTAGCCAAAAAGACTTAGAAAATAGTGTACGTGACTGTCGAGGGAACATAATTGTTTGTACGTGAATGTCAAGGGAAAACCCGTGTATGCCAAGAAAGACACTGACTGGGCAAGGCTTAGAAAAAGAACATCAGATACAAAGAAAAAAAAATGTTGTCAATCAACAAGTGACACATAAAATTAGGAAAACATAAAGAAATGAAGGAGAAAAAATCACTAAATAATCCCAAAAGGGAGATATCCCCAATGGAGTCACTAATTCTGTTATCAAGAAAATATCTCTATGCCTTGGGGTAAACCACAACAAATGAAACAACACCCAAAAATCAAATCTAATCTCAAGTATTCTAGATAAATGGAAATGTTAACAAAAGGAAGGCTAGAAGCCTACCTCATCCAAACATTTGAAGAAGACCATAGTTGAGCTCACGATCCAATGCTTGATACCTGCAACATGTCCTCAACATCCAAGATGCAAAAGCATATGGAGAATATATGAAATGTTAGCGTATATACTAGCCTAATCCATTAACATGAATAAAAAATATTCCCATGGAAAGTAATACAAATATTTGCAACATATAATTCGATGAGAAAAGAGTATTTCTATTAATGTAATCAACAAAAGTACATAGGTGACAAAATTCTGTAACAAAACATATAAGAACCAAGAAACTAAGTCCCTCCACTTGGGCCTTCACCACTTCAATCTTCCACAAAGGAAATCTCCAAAGTAGTAGGAGTAATTGAGCTTCTCCTTCTCAAGACATGAAGARCTTGGGGGCTGAACAAAAGAAATTCATATTTTCAAGGACAAAGGGATGCAGACTCAATATGAAGTGAAATTTCTTCATAGTGTATTTTCTCTCAATTACGAATCAATTGAAGGCTTGTATATGGCTCAATTTATAGCCTCCAAATGGAATTGAAGGGTTGGGTTATAACATTTCTAGTACATGGAAGGTCAAGGATCATGGATATCATGACATGACATGGAAACTTGACATATTTTTTAATTTTTGAGCACAAAACCTAATGTACGTGGGCTGCAATGGAGCAACCTATGTATACTCGAGTTGTCTAACTATGGCTCACATATATGTACAAAATTTTGAATTTTTGACTCTGGAATGAGAACAATGTGAGATTTGAGTCTACATAGGGAAAGGGAAGGCCATCAAAGCAAGATGCATGAAGTGTGGAAAAAAATGATATAACAGGAAGAAGCACATCTGGGAAGGAATCAAGCTCTTTCATTTCCACTTTATTTCTCTTATTCCTAAAGTTGATCGTCCCGAGTCATTTAATGCATTTATATATATAGATATATGCAACATTGTGTACAATATTATATCATAGGTGTTGGTTGTTTGATTGAAGAAATGTTTATCCAAATTTATCTCTCCTGAACATTTTGGATTTTTAGAAGGTCGACAAATCCACAAAGAAATATGATTAGGTTAAGAGGGTATTCACAATATTAAAACTAGAATGTGTTAACAATGGTGAATAAGATGGATTTATCTAAAGCTTATGATAAAGTGTGCTCGATATATTTGAGATTAATTTTAATTCAAATTGATTTTAACTTATCTATGGTAAACTAGATAATGGTGTGTGTCACATTTGGTTTCATATGTTGTTCTTATCAATTGCTTAGCTTCACCTTTAAGAGGTTTGAGAAAATGATGTCCATTTTCCCCAAATTTATGTTTATCAGTGGATGAAGGGTTGATCATATCCATTATAGAATCCAAAAGGACAAGGGATATTTAGGGTATTAAGGTTGGAGGTAATGAATCACTTATTTAGTATTTTTTTTTTGTAATGGTTCTATAGAGGAGGAAGGAAATTTAGGGAGATACTTAGTCTATACAACAAATCTACTGGAACGGAAATAAATATTCACAAGTCTGTTGTTGTTTTTAATGACCTTCATGAGGAAGTAGTATATACTTTGAGAGGATTATTTCCCTTTAGATTTTATAACTTTCAATAAGGAATTAAGTATCTTAGTTATAATCTTAAACCAAATGGTTATGGTAAGAGGGATTGGACTTGGTTAGTCTCTAATATTGATAAGAGAATCAATTTTATGTGCAATATATGACTATCTAGAGGTGGTAGATTAGTCTTAGTTAAATCTATAATATAGGCCATTCTAGTTTAATAGCACTCTTTGACAGATATTCCTAAAGTCATTTTGGAGAAAATTAGGACTTGCTATAATTTTCTTTGGAAAGGAAGCTCTGATAATATTTGAACTCACTTAGCTAAGTGGTAGACTATATCCATGCCTAAGGATGAGGGAGGATGGGGCCTTAAGAAAATTCACATGTTTGGCATATCTCTTGCTGCAAAAATTGTTTGGAATTTGATTACAAAGAGAGTTTATGGAATATAACTATTATTCAAAAATATATATCTCTAGGTTCAGTACTGGATTGGATCATAAGTGATAGAAATAGTATTTCCAATGTTTCCAATCAATGCAAAGAACTAGCAATTGTTTTCCCAATAATGAGGTCCTATTTGGCTTGGAAAGTTGGTGATGGTTCATAGGTAAGGGTGGGAGTTGGTGCTATCATGGGGTGTGGGAATGTGGTTTTTTAATCTACTAATTTGATCCAATGTATTCAAGATATAGATAGATGCACACTAAATTTAATAAGGGATCCTATATCTACTAACATATGACATTAGGGGTGGATTATTTACTCAAGATTTAGGTTTGGGGATGATTGTGTAATTTATTAGAATATCTAATAGTCAGAACTACATAGATCTCATACTAGGTTAAAGGAATAATATAATGTTTTGGTGTGGGAAAAAAACAAGATTGGTGTGCACTATATTGCTAAATTGGTCTAAAAGATTTTTCTAGCTAATGCACATCAGGATCTAAAAAAGATTGTGGGACAAAATGTGGAAGAATAATGTACCTGTGATTATGTGTCTAGCATTTAATAGTAAGGTATTTACTTGGGAGAAGTTATAGAAAATAAACAAAGAAGTTCCTAATATATTTTTACTATGCATACATGGAGTTGAAACTACTACTTATCTCTTTACTGAATATATTTTTTCTCAATAGATCTAGAGGGATTTGGGTTATTTGATGGATTTTAATAATGTTTGGCATGAGTCATGTGTAGAGGAATGCTTGAAGAAATGGTATGAGAGGCAGGGATTGAAAAATTAGAGAAACATTCCTTTTTTTGTTTCTATGGGGAATTTTGATTGTTTGTTATGTCGTGTTATTTGAAAATAGACCTACGGCTACATTATGTGTTACTACTAAGGTATGTTCTATATTTCATCAATGAAAATCTTGTTTCAAGGTTGTGTCCACTAGATAGGTGGGTGAAGTAACGGTAAACAAGTCAATACTTTGGGGATATTTAAATTGGGCTTGTCAGGGACAAGAATCAATGAGTAGTATGGGGGGCATACTATATCATTATGAAAATCATTTTATTCAATTCAAATCGAATCTAGGTAGCAGAACAAATAGCCATGGTGAATTCATGTAACTAAAATACATAATGAAAATAGTGATGAAAAAAGGGGTACACTAGTTACAAGTATACATGGACTCAGTTTTAGTAATCAATTGTGTAATTCCCCCAAGGCCAAGCCCCATTGTAAATCATGTTTATGAAATGAATTGTAATTATTTTTTTTATAGGCTAGTGAGACAAGTTAATATAAGCTGGTGGGCTTATGTGATTATTAGGCGAGAGAGCCTAAGTGTTGAAGGCCAAGAGCCTGATTTTGTACATGTATCTATGCATATTATTAATAAAAATATAAACACCGCCACGTGCATACCAACCACGATGGATGAGTGATGGGGGACTAAGCTTCCACAGAGTGGGAAAGGGATTAGGGGCTAGAAGGTGGGAAGAGGGGCTAAGTGTTGAGCCTAGGGGCTAAGCCTAAGGGCTTAAGCCTTGGGAATAATATTTTAATATTATTCCAAAAAGAATGTGAATAATATGCTTTATCCTAAGTTCTTTTGGAAGGAAAAGTAACCTCCAAATGGATGGAACACACACAGTTGCATGGGTGACAAGTGTAAACATAGACGCATGCAAATAAAGCGTCTGAGATCAGCCGTGTTGGGGGTTCCTCCACCATTCGACCCTCGACTACCTGGGCGTGAACCCGTCTGACCTTGGGAAGAGCCCCGTGCATCTTCTAAACCGTACGTCCCATCCGACCCCTGAAAGAGACCTCATGCCATTCTGAAACCAGGGGGCGAAATCTGTGTGTTGATTTTGGGGATAGCCTGTGTTGATTTCTGGAAAAGCCGATGCATCCTCTGTCTGAGCAGATCGAGCCAGTGTGTGGAGTCTCTGTCCCAAAGACATAACTGTGAGACCATCCTGTCATTGCTAAGCCTGTTTGGAAAGCCCGTGTCTGTTTTCCCCATTGGTTGTTGTGGTCATGCAGTTCTTTACTACCTATGGCTTGTTGGCCAGTTTGTACAACACTCTCTCCAGGTGAGAGAGGTGGTTGAAGTTGGAAGAAAAGGATGCTTGGCCT
>JASDQU011025199.1:21753-46498 GCA_032191745.1 Picea mariana | reverse complement strand
TAGGGAGAGCTATATAAAGAAGTGTAGGCAATGTAATGAAACATAGTGAAGAATATTGTGATTGTACAAGCAAGGATTGCTTGAGGAGTTTAATCCTTCCATAAGGATTAATATATGGTGTTACCCTACCTCAAGGGTTTTCTCTATTTCTTGTGTTCATGTTATAGTGAATGGTTTATGGTTTATTCTTGGTATTATTGAATTATATTTGCAGATCTGGTTAGGTACTTAACAACCACATTGGGCAACATCGAATAATTTTACAAAAAGATGAAGGAACTATAAGAAATCTTTGATGAGGTTTATCCCCACTTTAAATACTTTGTCATAGACCTCATCAACATGATTCCATCCTTCATCTTTGTCACACCATAAGAAACTTTATCAGCTTGAGGATGAGCCAAATAATAGTTTTAGGGGCCTATAGGCACCCTAAGGATTTGGAAATTCTACGAGTGCACCAAGAATTTACATCACACGACACCAATATTTAATGCCTACACCAACCAATGTTATACTATGTGCACCAACCAATTTCGTACTGCGCGCGAAGACTTGTAAAGTTTGCATGCATGCCAAAATTCTCGAAGATATTCATTAATGAATTTAACCATTTTTGTAACAACCTAACTAGTTATGTTTGAGGTTGTGGGTGAGATTTTTTGTGATTTCTATGCTCTAGTATACATAAGAGGAATGCATGCGGATATGTAACAATTGGGTTTTTGGTAAGTTGGGCATGTGTTAGACATTTAGTTAAGCATTTTTTTAGGTCTGGTTATGTTTCACTTCAATGGTTTTTCAAATATATTATGTGAATATGAGAGAGAAATTAGATCAAGATCTGAGCATATGAATCATCTCTGTTTGATTCTGAATCCTCTCTAAGTAGGATTCAACCTTTGTGTCTTGAAATGTATATAAATGAATTTGACATTAATGAATGAAGAATAAAACATGTTCGTATTTGTATATTATGGATTCTAGTATGAATGTATGCATGTTATGTATTATTCTATGCATCACTCATACGAATGTCATGAATGAGTGTGAGATGATTGAATGGTTCTAAGATAGATGTCTCCAGTATGTACTATTCCTTCACGATTTGCATGAAACCTATGGTCTCTGTGATTCTCATGGCGTCTTGCATGAGAGACCTTATTCAGTCCTTGAAGATTGAAAATGATGACGCCTATGGGGTATTTTTTGGTAAATACTTTCTAACCTTGGGTTTGAAACACTAAGCCAACAACACCAGAGGCATCCCACTCAGTTGATGGTCTGGTTAGAAGAACAAAAAACTTCACAATAATAAACCTTGCACTAGTTGTCATGTCTATGGGAATTACACTCATGGATGCCCTCTTTTACTTGAAATGTGTCAAATGTGGGAAGAAATTGAGGCTATCAAGTGAACTAATAGTCAATCTACCCCACCCTCCATTTTAAAAATAGATATGTTGAGGAATCTATTCCCAACACAAATATTTGTGTCCACTTTTGAAGCCCTCCATCTGATCCACCTCCTACTCCCAGCCCTCTTGGGAATGGGAATTACTATATCCTCTTCTTGGATTCACATAATGTTAACCTTACTACTCAATCCCACCAGTATGATATGCCCCTTGAGGCACAACCAATTGAGTCCTCTGACCCTCCTTATTCCACCAATGGACCTTTACAGATTACTCTTCCTAATGAAAACATCCTTCACAAGGTTACCAAGGTTCCACTAAGGAGGAATTCCCCTAACCCCCATGAGAGGGTATCCCACCACTATAGCATAATGGATGATTTATCTTATTCTCCTGTAGCCATGTCATCCATAGAAGTCCTCCAAATGTATCTGACACAAAAGAAGGATTTACTTGCTACTTTGGGCACTGTTGATCCATTAGATGATTGAATGCTTACCTTCGATAGTGACAAGGCTAAACCATTTATATTTCCACCCTCTGTATCCTTCCAAATCCCAATGTCCATAAAAAAATTCATCATCCATTGATGTATTATTGATGAAGGCGCATCCACATGCATCATGTCAGCCCATGTTTGGAAAATTTTATGCTCCCCCACCCTCTTTCCATATACGATATCACTTCATGTGTATGATGGCCGACCCTCTCAACCTAAAGGGATTGACCAAAATTTTCCTGTCCAATTAGGAGGAAAAGAAGTTTGCATAGAAATTGATGTTATCAATGCCCCATTGGAATACAACATCCTTTAAGGTTGATTCTTCATGTACACCATGAAGGAAATGACTTCCTATACCTTTTGAAAGATGATGTATCCCCATAATGAGAAACTTGTCACCATCAACCAATTGACCTACAATGACCCTTAAGCACAATTTCATCCTAACTATGTGGTTTCCTCTTTGGGAGGGACCCAAACAATCTCTTCAATGTATGACATCATACCTAGAGTCTATAAAGACTCGACATTTCTCGATGTGTATTATGGATATCCTCTTGCCATTACCTAGCCCAGTTTTTCCAATGTCAGTATGGTGTAATTCAATCATAGACCAACAAACCCACATCCGTAGTCTTCCTCTATACCATCAAATCCAACATTCCCCATGCCACCATTAGAAGCACATCCCCACTATCCATTTGGTCAAGCACCTTTCCTATTTCCTACCTTAGGAATATTCAGTGCCCCATTCAATGAAACATTGATCTTTCCTAACCTAATATTAGGGATTCCATCATGATACTTGCACCCCCCTCAACTCCTCTCCCATCATATACACCAAAACCATAGTTTACTTTGACTCCTATACAAATGATACCCATGAATCCTATAACCCCCTAGGGTACCTGCACATTCCCAACCTCAACCTCCATAGGAATCACCCCAACTAGTGTAGGCCCTATCTCAACCAACGCGGAAAGGAAAAGGGGTTGACAAGGGGGACAAGGCCAAATTAAAAGGGGGCATAGACACTCAAAACAATCCATGGCCACCCATAACACTACATCTAGGCCCATACCTCCATGTGCCAAATGTGATATCTCCGGACATGCTACCTTCAATTGTCCTAGTATCCCTAAACTAAAATAACTTTACAATGTCGATGACTTAGAAAATGACCCCTCCATACATGTTATGGAAATCCCTCCCCTTGATTCCTTAACCAAGCATGTTAAGTCCTTGTGCACCAATCGCCCATGTGCTTTGTGTGACACTTACGACTATTATTCTCATCACTATCCCCGTATACCCCAGTATCAGGATTCTCTCTGGATTCTTCATCAGTTGAATTTCTCTTGCCAAGAAGATCCAACCCTGATGATACAAGACCCTGATCTTAAACGTGATAAGTCTTCCCCAACCAATTCTTAACCAATCATTGAAATTTTTCCCCATGAAGTGCACATTAGTGAGAATATCATGCAAATTATCTACTTATCAACTTCCATGAGATCGAAGATATCAAAGAACATCCATTTCTCTACAAGTGTACATTAGAGCACCTCCATCATGCTTCATGTATCTCTAGTCTCAACATTAGTGGCACCCTTTTCCACTAGTATTTCATCCACCTCCTTGGATGTAGTGTATGTGAACCACATTTCTCATTGACATGGGGTTGATAATGGGTTCATGTCCCCCTGCCCTTAAACTTCCCCTGATCAGGTTGGTTCTCACATTATAGTATTTCATTCTATGAATACATTATGGAGTCCCTAACTGCATTTGATTACTCTTGAGATGATATGCATCATTGTTCCTATTTATTACCTCAACAACCATGTCTAATGATCAACATGTCATTGAATAAAAATACTTCATTTCAATTTTAACATGAAAATCTATGTGACTAATTCTCAGATATGAAAATTGCTTCCTAGTGATCTAACAGTAAAACATATGTAGCAGAAACATAAATATCATAGATAAATAATCAATACACATGAGACACAAATTTCAGTTTTGTAATCTAGTTAACATCAGAAATATCGAGGGAAAAACCAACCCTCCCAACCAATACAATATCACCAAAATATGAGGAAAACCTTGCCCTCCAAAGTCACCAAAACTGAGAACAACCTTATTCTCCAATAACCATACATATCATAAATTCAAACCTCAACAATATTCTGGAGGTCTCCTTTTCCCATGAATCTACTGTAGATCACATGTATAGTCTACTGACGTCACCTTTCAGCCTGTACGGATATGTACCTAACCAAAAAAATAAGATACATGATTCACCTTACTAGAAATCGGCGTACACATGTTGTTTTCTCTACTACAAACTGCGTATACACTATACACAATTTTTCCTTCTGCAACTCACGTATATACGCACTTTGTCCTCCTAAAAACTTCATATTGTAAGGAAAATTCTCTCCACATGTGAAACCTTTTTTGCTTCTCTCTTCAAGTCTAGATTCTCCACCTTGCAGACTTTCGTTTTGCTGATATCACCAATACTCCTTGAAACAAGTGCAAACTCACTTATGCCAACTCCATTCTTCCACAATGATGATATAATGTCACAATGACATCTCTCCTTTATATAGGAGTCTAATGAGTGAGTTTAGGACCCCTTCCTAAAATCAACAAATAATTTGAATATTTTAATCCTCTTTGTGGGCGTGGAACCCCCACACAAACCCACAAATCCCATCAACTTTCCCATGAGTCCCTAGACCCATTTCTAGGATGATTTCACTGAAATGAAATTCAAAATTGGTGCCAACAAAAATTCCCACATACCTAACACCTTGGTCTCTATTGGGAATACCTCCCAAAGCTACAAAAATTAATACTGCCTCTTAGTGAGGGATGTATCCCATCCTCCAACATATGGACGCACCACTATCTCACATAGTAGATATAGCTATAAATATGCCACCTCATCTATACCCCAATAGTCCAAACTGGATACTCCCTCCATCACTATGTAAAATGGGTCTTTGAACTCTGCCACCATAATAAGTTCTACTGTTAAGTCTATATAACTAACTACATCCTCGGTCACTAGAGAAAAACCTACTATTGAGTCTGTCTGACTGGCCACATCCTTGATCATTGAGGAAAAAATTGTCTAACTGGTCGCATCCTCAGTCACTGAGGAAAATTTCATTTCTTAATTGGCTGCTTCCTCTATCATTGTAGCAAATCCTGTTGAATCAACAAGATCCTCCATGGAAGGTACACAACTCTCAGAATCCTCCTACTTCTGCATCTCCTATCCGATCTCCTCAAACCATGAAACCTTTCTACTAGTCTTGAAAGATTCCTCTCTCCCATATAAACTTGAGGGGGAACTCCCTCTGGATGACCATCTCTCCCTATGATCCGATTGACTCTCCTTGAAATCAATCTCACTCTAAGACAACATGATGCTTCTGAAACCTAAATCCCTCTAAGTATGCACAACCTCTGGGGCCACTTTAAATTTGTCTAACTGGTCGCATCCTCGATCACTGAAGAAATATTTGTCTAACTGGTTGCATCCTCGGTCACTGAGGAAAATTCCATTTCCCGATTGGCTACTTCCTCTATCATTGTAGCAAATCTTGTTGAATCAACAAGATCCTCCATGGAAGGTACATAGCTCTCAGAAGCCTCCTACTTCTACATCTCCTATCCGACCTCTTCAAACCATGAAACCTATATACCAATCTTGAAAGATTCCTCTCTCCCATATAAACCTGAGGGGGAAATACCTCTGGATGACTATCTCTCCCTATGAGCCAACTAACTCTCCTTGAGATCAATCTCAATCTAAGACAACATGATGCTTCTGAAACCTAAATCCCTCTAAGTATGCACAACCTCTGGGGCCACTTTCTCAATGTCCAATTTCCTTTGCATAGTCTTGGGAGGCTATTCCTCCCTCCTGGATCTCGAGGGATGAATCCCTCTGAACTCTATCTCCCTATGATTCGATACTACTAATGGGGCCATCTGCCTCACCACTCGTGGGGCTACCTTCTCCCTATAAACTGGTGCTACTGGTGGGGCCACCTATCTCACCACTGGTGGAGCCATCTACTCCTCATCTATCTCTCTTCACTTGCTAGCCACAACAATCATAGGTTGGCCCCTCAGCCTATATAGGTTTCCATCCCTAAATCCAAGAACCATTGCTGATATGAAGCTATATTGTTTGGGAAGAAGCAATACCTATCCATCTCAAAACAATACATGATATCCCTTTCTCTCAATATTTGATATTGAGAGAACAACCCTCCTGATTTTTGGCACCCACAACACATTTGAAACCCTCAATATTTCTCCTAACTCCAATTGAAATGATACCATACTAGAGCCTCATACGGAATTCTTGGCTCCTGTACCAAGCTCCACACATAAGTATGAACCAATCTCCATGAGAGTGTCAAACAACTCTCATGCACATGTCATATGGAAAGAAGCTCTGCTATCCACCAACCTTGTTTCCCTACTGTAAAATGTACATGAAAGAGTGGAGAGAAAATGGATCTCTCTCTGGAAGCTATCTGCAACCTCATCAACCTTTTCTGTTGATCTCTGGTGCCTTCTTCTTCTTCTCCTCCAGTGTGGAAACTATTAATCATAGTTCCCAATATCATGACACTAAAAACATCTTATCTTACTAAGATCCTTCTTTCATCTCACCTCTAGAGATGCTTCCTGTAATATCCCTAGGCTGAACCCAATTGTAAATGTAAATACAAATGTACGTAAGATGGTGATCCGTTTGATGTCATTTTTGTATGAAACTTTCATGGCATAGTGCGTGCATGTACTGCGCAGTAAAATGATGAAGTGTGCACATTCCAGGATACCACGCACAACAAATTAAGTCAAAAAGGAATATTATATTAATATTTCTTAATTATAAAGTATGGATAATTATTTTATCCTAAGTTCTAAGGATGGGGAGAAGTGGGCCAAAGTAGCTCCCAATATGAAAAGTGTCAAGTTGGGGACATGCATACATATAGTTTGGACTTAGTCCATTTTCCCATTCCTTCCATCATTGAGTGAGCCAGTCAATCATCCATGATCATTCACACACTCATTGAGCTATCCTCCATACCTTCATGTCACTGTATGTGAACATGTATCCATAACCATACATGTTTGTGTAGCTAGTTAGCTTGGGATTTGGAATGAAGAAGCGGCTTGTCAGGCCCGTGGGATATTGAAGAGGTTGGTTTTCAGGCCCGTGAGAAATCTCTCAAGGTGAGAGAATTGTTGGGAATTGATTTTCAAAGGTGCTAAAATGTAGCTACAGGAATTTGAGACTTCCTGTACGGTTTGTTGTTGAAGCCCGGAAAGGAAGTGGGGCAGCCAAAAGAATGTTGAGAAAAGAAGGGGCACAGTTCCTAGGGTGGGACAGGCATGTGGGGAATGAGGGACTGTAGGCTGTTAAGTGAGTTGGCACCTTAGAGTCTTTCCTGTTGTCTATGATCCATTAGCCTAGTTAGGAATCCCTTTACTCGGGTGGAATTTAGTCCCATCTCGGGGGTGCCCCATTGTTGATAGAGATGAGTAGTCTGGTCTAAGGTTGGGAGGTTTGTGGAACGTTTTCACATAGTTGGTAATATTCTTACCAAGATAAGTGTCAATTGTGTGATAAATTTACATGCTGTATTATTATTTACGCGTTTATTTTTATGGGTATCCTATGTATGGTTTATAACTGTATTTATATTTATGGGTATTGCCTATATATGATTAATGTATATGTTTACCATTATTTCAGTATGAATCCATGAATTTATAGAATGCATTTGTCTATTTACGTTTTATATATAAATTTCCACAAGAGTTCTCTATGTATATGTTTTAATTACATGCAGTTCGAAAAATTTATGTGGCATAGCTCAGTTGGATGTTGGGTATGTTATAGTATGTTGAGCAGAGAATCAAAAGTGTTTTTCTAGAGTAGCATGGCCTGGCATGGGTGGCTGGAGATGTTACACTTCCCTCTCAGGATAATCCCTTCTCCCTGACGAACCTCTTATGTCTAGAGAACCCTTTCTTCCCTTCCTATTGTGGGATGCAAGGTCCTGGTTCTCATCATTACTACTCTTTAATACAACATCCATATCATCCCAGGATACTAACCAGGTCTCCTCTTGGATGAAATATGTCCATAGTCTATCAAAGTTTGGCAACTTGTATCGTGCACATATCCCCTACAAAAATGATTCCCAGGACCTCGGAATACCTCTCAATGCTACATTCACCAACTCAACATCCTGCACTATCTCACCAATAGCTGTGAGATGATCTTAGATATGAGTAATATTCATAAGATAACTGATGATTATGTCTTCACTGATCATCCTGACAATCTGAAGTTGATTCTTCAAGTGTATCATCCTACTTGTATTCTTGTTTTGGTATATACCTACCAAAGCATCATACATCTCCTTAGCAGTTTCCTTATCAAGAATGTGAGGAATCAAGTGGTGTTTCACAGAATCTAGCAATACCCACTTGTCTTTCACTTCCCTCTTCTTGTGGAATTCCAAATATACTAGATCAATAGTGCTAGGAACCACATCCTCAACATACTCTTTGAGTTCATTCTCTTCCAAAAAAAGGAGAACCCTTTCCTTCCAAGCCTAGAAGTTGGTTTCCTCTTCCAACCTACCCTCAAGATTCAATGTATTCACCATATTGGCCTATCCGGAATAAGAACAAGAACAAGTACAACACTCTTCTAGTGTTGTAGCCAACAATGTGTCTCAAGATAATCCCCTTCTCTTAAAATCCCAAGCTTTGAATCTATGTCAGTTTTCACATGCAACTCTATGTGACTAATTCTCAGATATGAAAATTGCTTCCTATTGATGTAACAATAAAACACTAGCTATTATCACTGAACAATTTTACACTAAAATTTTGTTAGGGACCTAACCCCTCACATAGGTAGAACAATGTATTTCGATGTAATAAAGGTCAATATTAATAAGGCCTTGCAATAAAGTAGAATAAGTTGANTGATAGACATATTTAGTATAAATAGGAGTCGAGGGTATGAGAACCTTAGCTTGGATATTATTGTAATAGAGATCTGCTCGACTGGAGGTTACCCCCTTGAAGAGGCAAGTGAACATTTCTCTCAGTAATCGAAGTGCTCTTTCTGGTGTTATTCTGTTATCATTTCAGTGTTATTGTGGTGTTATTCTGGTTATATTGTTGTTCATTTTCCATTTCTAGCATTTTATTTCTGTTCTGCATACTTTTTGGATCTGGCATATTACAAGTGGACCGTGGTATCAAAGAACTTTCCTTGACAGAAAATTGTCGGTTCATTTTTTTTCAGGGTAGAGACATATTTCGACGTCTTTAAGCTATAGAGATCTGTCGTTATGCACATAAACCCATGGTTGAGGGATTCATACATACAAGAAATACACATGGTTCTTAAGTGTGCATTTGTTGGCCACCCTTGTAACCCCTGTTGGTACCCCTTTGAGTGGTAGCACATCAGACAACACCTGTATACAGATCATCCTAGATTTATTGAAGCCCTCTTTAGATAAACCTATCGGCCGCCTGACTTCTATAGTGCCACCAAGAACAACACTCAGGAAGATACTTTCTAGTACCTGGGTAGTCGGCTAGTACAACTAAGGGCACGGTCTAGCCTCCTTAGTTAGTGCCCTGAGATATTGGGCCGAGTACTACTATTGGACCCCACACATATATCAGAGAGCTATAGCACAGGGAAAACCCTTGTCTGTAGAACCCTTGAATACCTAACCCTTGGGGACATAAACAAAAATAAAATAGACAAGATCTATTACCGTGAAACTGTGTTTGAGTTTCCAAATCAATACACATTTCTTCATGGTTAAGTATTTGGGAATTTCATCACTGCAGTATTCTTCATACCGGAGTATAACTCCGCAGGTGTAAAAAAAATAAAAATTCAGGAAATTTTTGCACCATTATTTGAGACCTATTCCATTGGATTTATCTCTTCACCCTTATCACATTCATACCTATAATTTTTAAGAAAATTTTTTGACCCCACCTGCCCCTTTTTGGTTCCCTCATCATCATGGCCCATACCCATAGCCAAGACTTGGAAGCTCACTTCAATACCTTGCAATCTAATTTCACAGAGACCCAACAAGAAGTGAAACAACTCAGTGCCAATATTTTCACAATCAATACAAACATGCATTCCTCCATCGTCACCTCAATCGATGAACTCAAACAAGACATGAATACCCAGCTTGAATCTGTCATTTCAATGATCTACACCAAACTGCATATCCCTACAGATACCCCTTTATCTAACCCACCTTTGCATACCAAAGCTGAAACTTCTTCTCATTCCCATAATTTTCATCCCCATCACTTTCAGCATGACCTACGCCTTCTGCGGGTGGATGTGACCAAATTTGATGGCTCGATGTTATTGGATAAATCGATGAATGCAGACATAAACTAATCTCCCTAGATCCACCCAGATCTAGAACAAAACAAGACAGGACATGACACTTTCCCTAGGTAGCTACCATTGAATTTATCATGAAATAAGGAGTGTATGACATACCTTTATATATCGCTTCCTTATATCTTTGTTGTCCCTGCTTTGCTTTGGCTCTCTTGTGAGATCAGATCTGCAATAACACAAACCAACCAAAGTGAAAGAAGAAATTATAGATTCAATGGAAACCTAAACATGTGATCAAGGAGTCATGTAATAAAATACTAATGATTTTATGGGCAAGAAACATGTCGTTGTATCATATTAAGTAAAAGTGGAAGATACAACTAGAGTGCCTTGATGTTGCAAGTTCCCTTTCGACGGTCCTTTGTTCCAACATAGACATACACTTGCTCCGAATTTGCATGAAGATAATCCACAAAGCTTGATGGACAAATGGAGGCCTCAAGCACCAATTGTATCAGGATTCTTCACACAATCTTCAACTTCTTTGCTCAATCTTTCTTGACCTTGATTAACCTTTTCCATGAGAAATCCATTATTATATAGGAGAAGATGAAGTGGTTACTAGGATGAGGATGATCCCACCAAATCAGAAAAGCTAGTAAGATCACAACCATATGAACGCCACCTCACATTCCAGAAGATTCTCCTTCTAGAAACTTCATGAAACTTCTTCCTTTCCTTAGCTTCAAGTGCCACCGCACTCTAGCTATATAGAAACATGCGGAAATCCCGTAGGCCAGGCATATAGTAGCTTGCAGAAATCATTGATTTCCGCACTGTGTACCACTATCAACCTGTGATGTCATTCTAAAAATGTGCCTTGTAGGGGAAGAACTCAACCATTTTCCTCATGTGAAATATTGTTTTGGAAGCCTGGACACATGCCTATGAGGTCATCATCAGAGTGACCAAAATAATGTGTAACAGAATGCCCCCCCAAAGTATGAGGCTAGAACAAGTGACAACCGAAATACTTTGTAAAATGCGTGTGTGTGTCAGAAACAAGGAGCGCACCAATCAAGAACCTGCAAACAATCAAGCATCTGCATAGAATTATATGATTTCTAAGGTAGGCATTCCCATACTCAGATTACAAGTGATTGAAATCATAAATGTAAGGCATAGCCACCAGTTATACACTGTGGATCCATGTCATTGAAATTCTACATAGCCATCAGAAATACACTGTGGATCTATGTATTAGAAAGTGTAAAGTCAGACACAACCATGAGACATACAAAGTGGATCTTTGTGTCAATTCAAATCATAAATACTCCATCGCAACCTGGGCCAAAAATATGAGATCCAGGGTCTTCAATCCTGTCGTCTAAAAGTACGAATCTAACCATGCGATTATAGGTGTTGAAGTCAAACATGGTAGAAACCACTTGATTACCGATCATTGATGAAAACCATTAAAAAATGCGAGGGAAATCACCATTGATGTCAATGACTCCCGAGGTACCTTAGTACAATCCAATGAATGTGAATAAATGAGCTGAAGTCAAACACTCGATGAAATCTCTCGATCAGGGACCAATGATATGAATCCACTGTCGAGAGTGAAGAAACCTACCATTGAGGCATGCATGCTCTAAGGTACTAAATTATTTCTAAGTCTTATTCCCGAATGATGAGTTGAAGTTGATAGGAAAAAGACTCGTCATAGGAGGGCCTTGATGTATCCCCCACTAGTGACAAGAAATAAGTAACAGATTAAGGGTAGATCAAAGTATGAAAATGATTCGAAACTAACACAGGGAAGGATGACATGGTAAGAAATGACAATGCATATGGCCGACTCAAAGGAGGGCTTGTTTGGACTTCTCTTGAACATATGAATGACATGACACTATTCTGTTACACATTATTTTGGTCACTCTAATGATGACCCCATAGGCATGTGTTCAGGCTTCCAAAAAATTCTTTCACATGAGGAAAATGGTTGATTTCTTCCCCTACAAGGCACATTTTTAGAATGACGCCACAGGCTGACAGTGGTACATAGTGCGGAAATTAATGATTTCCACAGGCTTCTCTATGCTTGGCCTGTGGGATTTTTGCATGCTGCTATAAATCCAGGGTACGATGGAGCTTGAAGCCAAGGAAAGAAAGAAGTTTCATGAAGTTTCTAGAAGGATAATCTTCTAGAATGTGAGGTGGCATCCGTATGGTTGTGATCTTACTGGCTTTTTTGATTTGGTGGGATTATCCTCATCCTAGTAACCACTTCATATTCTCCTATATAATAATGGATTTCTCATGGAAAAGGTTAAGAAGGGTCAAGCAAGATTGAGTAAAGAATAGGTTGAATATTGTGTGAAGAATCCTGATACAATTGGTTCTTGAAGCCTCCATTTATCCATCAATATTTGTGGATTATCTTCATGCAAATTCAAAGCAAGTGTATGTGTGTGTTGGAACAAAGGACCACCGAAAGGGAACTTGCGACATCAAGGCACTCTGGTTGTATCTTCCACTTTTACTTAATATGATATAGTGACATGTTTCTTTCCCATAAAATCATTAGTATTTTATTACATGACTCCTTGATCACATGTTTAGGTTTCCATTGAATCTATAATTGCTTCTTTCACTTTGGTTGGTTTGTGTCATTGCAGATATGATCTCACAAGAGAACCAGAGTGAAGCAGAGACAACAAAGATATAAGGAAGTGATATATAAAGGTATTTCATACACTCCTTCTTTGATGATAAATTCAATGGTAGCTACCTAGGGAAATCTTCATGTCCTGTCTTGTTTTGTTCTATATCCAGGTGGATCTAGGGAGATTAGTTTATGTCTGCATTCACCGATTTATCCAATAACAAAATTGGTAAATCCACTGGGGAAATGGCTTGATTGTGGTTTTTTGTTGGCCATTTTCTCTTTACCTATTCTTTTCATTTGAAATTAGTCTCTGAGTTTATGGGAGATCCATTCAGACTCTCTGGATTTAAAAATCCATTTAGATCCTTTACCTTTCTCTCAAATTTTCTTGATTTACAAACACCTCTTCACTGTACCTTATACATATCCCACGAAAACCTCCAACTTCTGCACCCTGGTTGTTTGCTTTAGTGCAGGATTTCCACACCCTATTCATTTTTGGCCTGCATAAACCATTAATTTCCTCATTGTGATATGCTACCAGCCTGCGACGATGTCTATGAAATTTTCTGAGTTAGGTCTTAGCCTTTGTTGATGCCCAGTTTTTTCTTTAACCAATTGGAAAGGATTTTTAATGCCAACATATGACTTTTTTCTGAACATTTGACTTGTTGTTGATTGATTTTCGGAGATCAAACACCTCTCTTAGTCATTTTCCAGTTTTCATTTTTTATTTTTAAACAACAAGGGCATAATCTCCAAGCTTGTATCTGAGTGCTTGTTTGATTAAAAATCTTGGATTGGATTTTAAATTTTGGAGTGATTACGTATTATGGATTGCTTGATGACTAAGAAGTTGTCTCTTCATTTGCATTTGAGGAAATACTTTCTCGTCATTTTTTATTTTTGTCTTCATTGAAAGTTCGATTTGGGTGCTTGTTGAAGGTATAGATTTTCTTGGATTTCTTGTCTTTTCTCTGCCACACCCTTGGTCTGGTCTTAGAAAGGAAAAATTTGAAGTTATCCATTCACTGAATAAACATATATAAGAAAATTTATTTCATTTAAGAGAAGATAACAGTGAATAACTTCATTTCTTATTGGTTGTTTGAAATTGTGTTCATTTAAAAGAAAAATGAAGAATATTTCGTGGTTTACATTATTCCGTAAACGCCTTCTGCTTGCTATAGATAGAATTCATTGAATGGAAATTTGCATCATTCATTTCTATTTTCATATTATTGGGTCAAGGTCATACACAACATCGGTTTCATTCCCGTCTCCCTCTTGAGTAACAACAACTTTTAAAAATATTGCGAAAATCTAAAACTTAACTAGTAATTTTTTCTAGGGATATTTTACACCAACATTAGCTAGGCTAGAGCTTTGGAATAGGCAGTGAGACACACTCTCCAAATAAAAAAACACACAATAGAATCTTGTGATAGGGAGTGTAAAATTCCATTTGCAACATTTTGTCTTGGGAAGCCCTTCTCACACAGGGGTCAAACCTGAGGTCACATTGAGATTAGCAGAGTTACTCACCCTGCTTTGTTGGTATCAGTGTAGAGATTGCATGTATTATGGGGGTCACTTGAAGGTATACCCACAATGATGAGTGAAATCCTCTCAAGTTGATTTCGGGCTAGATACCCTACCCTTGCGCATGGATTAGACTGTCGACTGTCTCCCTAGGCATCATTGTTGTTTTTGGTAGCCTTAGTTGCCTATATTCTTAGGGTCTTACAAAAGGAGACTGTGGAGGGGCAAGTCTTCACGGTACGTGGAATCGATGTTGGCCAGACACACTGGGATCCTTGGAGGGTATACCCATGATTATGTGTGGGAGCTTGCCCCAAGGTGTAAGTCTGTTAAGTAGGTCGTCAACGTAACTTTTCCACCCTAGCCCAGCCCCTTCTTGTCTTGACTTCACAACATTGGATTTCATCACCAACTAGTGACTTTAGAACAAGAAGGTTTTGTTTTATTGGTTTTTATTCCTAGATTCTACTAGTGAGTGCCGTTTGTTTACATAGTTGGCCGTAGATTTTTTCCGTAGAATTTTCAGTTCGGGCAACATTAACCCTCCACGTCGTTCACGTAGGATGCAAGGACTACCTCCGGAAGATCCAAAAGTTTCCCAACCTTTTCTCCCTAATCCACCAGAGGAATCTCCTCAACAGATTGAGACCCATGACCATGTGCCTTCACAAGTGGAAAGAACTGACTCTTTAGAAAGTTTTTGAATCATTTTTCGATTCTTTGGATGCTTTCCGCTTACCTCTTGGATACGAGAGACGTATTCTCTGACTCAACTCGTCTGGAAAACTTGTTGTTGACACTTTTGGAATACCACCTAAAGTCCTTGCTGGCACTGAAAACGAGGATCCTTTTTGGACAACTGACATATCTTGAACTCCGATTCTAGATGGAACCCTCCTGGCTCAGAGGTAGAAGCTGAGATACCTGTCATTTCTGAACCACCCAAAACATCTACTATGTTTATGATACCTTTAGATCATTTTAATAGTACAACCTGTTATTTCTTTGTTGGTTTAGAGGCTGGTCCTAGCTCAACTATCCCTCCTTAGCAGGCTCATTCCGTGATGGTCCCAAACACTACAATTATCCCCACCGGGAACACGGTGGCTAGACAAACTCCTATTGGTACACCTTTGTCTGGACAAATCCCATTACTCCCTCTTGGGTATAATTTCTTGAATGCTTCTATCCCCATTCCTACCCAAGTTCCGTCTGGAACTTCTGGAGTCTTTACTCCTCCTAGGTATAATGCTGCTTCCGGTTCTATTTAGACACCATCCCAGTTCCTCTCCAGAGGGTCTAATCCACCTTTTATAAGAGGATTCAGATCCAGTGGCTCTACTACCTTTGGAATTTCTACTCCATTATTCACTTTTGGTTATCAGATTCCTATTGGGGGATAGTATAAACCAGGGGGGAAAACTCAATTTGGAGGTCAAACCCAAATTGGGGCATCATCCTCACCCGGAGGACAATCCATACATGGAGGATATAATCCATAGTATAATCCACAGTATGGGTAGAACATCCCCGGATCACTAGCACAATATTGGAATCTTCTTATTCAAGGGAACCCACAATCGTCTGGGGGGAAACAACCTCAGGTTAGCTCTTTTATACCCATTAGTTCAGGGGTATAAAATAGCTTGTTTGGGGGTAATAAATAGGTTAGCTCTTGATCACAGGTGTAATAGTGTCGTGTCATTCATATGTTCAAGAGAAGTCCAAACAAGCCCTCCTTTGAGTCGGCCATTTGCATTGTCGTTTCTTACCATGTCGACCTTCCCTGTGTTAGTTTCAAATCATTTTCATACTTTTATGTACCCTTAATCTGTTACTTATTTTGTGTCACTAGTGGGGGATACATCAAGGCCCTCCTGTGACAAGTCTTTTTCCTAGAATTTCTACTCCGTTATTCACTTCTGGTTATCAGATTCCTATTGGGGGACAGTATAACCCAGAGGGGAAAACTCAATTTGGAGGTCAAACCCAAATTGGGGAATCATCCTCACCTAGAGGACAATCCTTACACGGAGGATATAATCCATAGTATAATCCACAGTATGGGCAGAACATCCCCGGATCACTAGCCCAGTATTGGAATCTTCTTATTCAAGGGAATCCACAATCATGTGGGGGGAAACAACCTCATGTTATCTCTTTTATACCCCCTAATTCAGGCCAGTCATACCTTAGTTCTTCTAATCCCATTTGGGGTTTTCACGTTCAACCTAGTGTCCCTCCCCAAGCGACCATCCCTAGCGGAGTCACCAATTTTGTTATTGAATAAATCGGTGAATCCAAACATAAACTAATCTCCCTAGATCCACCTAGATATAGAACAAAACAAGACATGACATGACGCTTTCCCTAGGTAGCTACCATTGAATTTATCATCAAATAAGGAGTGTATGACATACCTTTATATATCTCTGTTGTCCCTGCTTCACTCCGATGCTCTTGTGAGATCAGATCTGCAATGACACAAACCAACCAAAGTGAAAGAAACAATTATAGATTCAATGGAAACATAAACATGTGATCAAGGAGTCATGTAATAAAATACTAATGATTTTATGGGAAAGAAACATGTCGCTGTATCATATTAAGTAAAAGTGGAAGATACAACTAGAGTGCCTTGATGTCACAAGTTTCCTTTTGGTGGTCCTTTGTTCCAACACACACATACACTTGCTCCGAATTTGCATGAAGATAGTCCAAAAAGCTTGATGGACAAATGGAGGCCTCAAGCACTAATTTTATCAGGATTCTTCACATAGTCTTCAACCTATTCTTTTCTCAATCTTGCTTGACCTTTCTTAACCTTTTCCATGATAAATCCATTATTATATAGGAGAATATGAAGTGGTTACTAGGATGAGGATGATACCACCAAATTAGAAAAGCCAGCAAGATCAAAACCATACGGACGCCACGTCACATTCTAGAAGATTCTCCTTCTAGAAAATTTGTGAAACTTCTTCCTTTCCTTAGTTTCAAGTGTCGCCACACCCTAGATATATAGCAACATGTGAAAATCCAGGAGGCCAGGCATACAACAGCCTGCAAAAATCATTGATTTCCGCACTGTGTACCTCTGTCAGCCTGCAATGTCATTCTAAAAATGTGCCTTGTAGGGGAAGAACTCAGCCATTTTCCTCATGTGAAAGATTTTTTTAGAAGACTGAACACATGCCTATGGGGTCATCATCAGAGTGACCAAAATAATGTGTAACACTCGGATCCCACTGGTTGGGTAACTCAAATGGAACATTATTTATCTTTGTATGACATTAGAGATGACTTGGCCAAACTCCGATATGGTGTTCTCCATCTAGATCAAGAACGTTGGGAATGGTGGCAATGGAGAAAAAAATCCCGTCAAGGGTATATTGCTTGGACACACTTTGTGGCAGAGCTTTATGAATGCTTTGACATTGACACCAACCATTTAGGACATTTGAAAAAATTGAAACAATCTAGCACAGTGGAATACTTTATAGCTTCTTTTGAGCGAATGGATTTTCGTACAAAGCGTATGTCTGATGATTTTTTTTGAGAATGTTTTATTAGTGGCCTCAAGGATGAGATTCGTGCCCATGTCCTCATGGCTTTGCTTCAGATTTGGGTGGAGGCTACTAAACGAGCTAAGGAAGCACAACAACTTGTCTCTTCTCAAAACCGGAAACCCTCCTTTATTCCTCGCACTAAACCATTAAATCCCACTCCTCCTTCAACTCCATTAAAGATCCAAAAATTGACCAGGGCCGAAATGGATGAATGCCAACTCAAAGGCCTTTGTTATAATTGTGATGACAAATATTTTCCAGGCCACAAATGTAAGGAACAAAATATTTTTATGGCCATCTCGGAGGATGTTTCATAAGAGGATGTTGAAACTCCCCTTGTGTCTAAGTCACCTTAACCCACAGACATAACCCCTCCCTCATACCCTCCCGAAGTAGAACCGGTCATTTCCCTAAATGATCTCACTGGCTTCTTTGCTTCCCAAACCCTCAAGCTAATTGGTTACATCAAGCATAGGAAGGTTATCATCGTTGTTGATAGTGGAAGCACCCATAATTTTATTCATCGCTGCATTGCCCATAAAATCATTGCTATATCCATGCAGTCAATAATTTCCAAATCATGATTTCCAATGGCAGCTCCATAAAATGTGGAGGGCATTGTGAAAATGTGCGTCTCGAAATTGGTGACTACCACCTGAAATCTCATATGTTTGCTATCAACATGGGCGGTTGTGACATTGTGTTGGGTGCAAACTGGGTCAAGACTTTGGGTCCCATTCTCATGGATTTCAAGGAATTAACCATGCAATTCGACCAGGAGGGCCAAAAATACAAGTTCCAAGGCATCACTACCGATTCACTTGAGATCATTAGTTCCCATCGCATGGAAAATCTGCTTAAAAAAGGTCATTCTAGTGTTATTGCCCAACTCCATGCCATATAGGAAACTGAGACACCCTCTATGCCACAAGACCTCCAATACATCCTCTTTGAACATCAGTTGGTCTTTTCCACTCCCCAGAGACTCCCTCCTTCCCATGGTGTTCATGATCATTCCATTCCCCTTATACCAGGAAGCCTTCCTCCCAATATATGTCCCTATCGTCACCCCTTTTCCCAAAAAAATAAAATTTAGAAAATGGTTCAAGAACTTCCTAACACAGGCGTTATCCTCCCTAGTACGAGCCCCTACTCTTCTCCTGTGGTAATGGTCCTGAATAAATAAGGTTCTTGGTGCATGTGTCTTGACTTCTGTGCCCTAAAAAAACTCACCATTAAAGACAATTTTCCCATTCTTGTCATTGATGACCTCTTGGATGAATTGAGTGGTGCCTAGTTCTTTACTAAACTTGATCTTTGTTTTGGATACCACTAGATCCATATGAAAGAGGCTGACATTCCTAAGACTACCTTTAGAACTCATGAGGGCCACTATGAGTTTTTGGTCATGCCCTTTGGCTTGTGTAATGCCCCCTCCACCTTCCAAAGCCTCATGAACAATGTCTTTCTCCCTTTTATCCGTCATTTTGTATTAGTTTTCTTTGATGATATCCCCATCTATAGAAAAACATGGACAAACCATCTTTCTCATATGGAACGCATTCTCCATCTACTCTCTCAGCACCAACTTTTCCTAAAACATTTTAAATGTGCTTTTGGCGCCTCAAAAGTCGAGTACATGGGTCAACTTGTTGGCAAGAACATCATCAGGGTGGATCCTAAAAATATTGAAGCTATGCAAGACTGGCCTCACCCAAAGACTCTCAAAATATTACTAGGATTTATGGGCTTAAAAGGTTATTATCAAAAGTTTGTTAATAATTATGGAAAGATTGTGACACCTCTCACTGCACTCCTTAAAAAGAATTATTTCACTTGGACTCCAACAGCTGCTCAGGATTTTCAAACCTTGAAGATGGCCATGTGCACCACTCTAGTCCTGGACCTTCTCGATTTCACAAAGACCTTTCATCTGGAATTTGATTCTTCAGGGAAAGGTATTGGCGTTGTCCTTATGCAAGAGGGTCGGCCTTTGGCCTTTACTAGCAAACAACTGTCTGAACAAAATTTGGGCAAATCAATCTATGAAAAGGAAATGTTGGCTATTCTTCATGCCGTTGATTTGTGGTTCCCTTATCTATTGGGGAAACACTTGGAAATTAAGACATATCATCAAATCCTCAAGCATTTTCTAGAACAACGCATTTCCTCCCTAGAGCAACAAAAATGGGTGACTAAGCTCTTTGGATTTGATTATGAGATCATTTAAAAGAAAGGAAAATAGAATGTGGTAGTGGATGCACTTTCCCAAAAATATGAAGATGAAGGCTCCCTTTTTTCTCTCTCCTTCATTGTACCAGATTGGCTCCAAGCCATTCGCCAGGAATGGCTATATGATCCCCAAAGTTTGCATTTGATACAAAAATTGCAGTCCAATTCTCCAGTTTCCCCAGGGTACTCTTGGATCCATGATGAGCTTCGATATAAAGGCATTTTGTATTTAAGTAAACCGTCAAAACTTAAATCCACAGTGCTTTCTGAGCTTCATGCTACACCCACAGTTGGGCACTCCGGGTTTACCAAAACCTATGACAGGGTCAAACTTTCTTTTTTCTGTGATGGTATGAAACAAGACATTCATAATTTTGTGGCCGAATGTGATGTGTGTTAATGCAACAAGGGGAAAACGGTCAAATCTCTTGACACACTACAACTTCTTCCGATTCCACCTGCTATTTGGAGGGATATATCTATCGATTTTATTACAGGCTTACCTAACTAGAGAAATAAATTAGTCATCATGGTGGTAGTTGATCACCTTTTCAAGTATGCTCATTTCTGTGCTCTTCAAAACCCATTTACAACATCCATAGTGATTCAAATTTTCATGGATGAGGTCTTCAAGCTTTATGACATGCCACATTATATTGTTTCTGATCGTGACCCAACTTTCACCAACAATTTTGGCAGGAACTATTCAAGCTACAAGGCACCCAATTGCATCTCAACACAACTTATCATCCCCAGACAGATGGTCAAATTGAATTTGTCAACAAGTGTTTGGAAACATATTTGAGGTGTTTTGCATCAAAAAAGAAAAATCAGTGGGCTCAATGGTTACCCCTAGCTGAATGGTGCATGACTCCTTTTGAAGTGGTATATGGAAAACATCCACCGTCATTTCTCTCATATTTACCAGGTGTCTCGAAGGTCCAGGCGATTGACCAAATGCTTACAGTTTGAGAGGCTATTCTTCGTACCCTCAAAGAGAATTTGGTCATGGCCCATAATCGCATCAAGTAACAAGAAGATCAAGGTCACTCTAAAAGTCATTTTGCAGAAGGGGATCAGGTGTTTCTTCGACTGCAACCTTACAAGAAAACATCCCTCAAGGCCGACCATTGTCAAAAGCTGGCACTCAAATTTTATGGTCCTTATACAGTTCTCAAATGTGTGGGACAGGTGGCCTATTCATTAGCTTTTCCCAATCATTCTAAGCTACATCTTGTTTTTCATGTTTCATGCTTAAAGAAGGTGATTGGAACTAAGTTGCAAAATCAAACCAACCTTCCCGAGTTGGACGAAGAAGGATCCATTTGGCTACAACCACAAGCATTTTTGGACCAGTGTGAGCGTTTCCTGTGTCAATGAACCATAAAGGAAGTGTTAGTCCAGTGGAAAGATACAACTCCAACAGATTCCACTTAGGAACCAACTACCATTCTGCAACAATTTCCACATCTCAAGCCTTGAGGACAAGGCTATTTTTAAGGGGGAGGACATGTTAGGGACCTAACCCCTCACATAGGTAGAACAATGTATTTTGATGTAATAAAGGTCAATATTAATAAGGCCTTGCAATAAAGTAGAATAAGTCGAATGTAAGAAGACCTAATAGAAGCTTCCACTTCTAGAAGGATCTTTCTCTAGATGGTTCTCTTGATAGACATATTTAGTATAAATAGGAGTCAAGGGTATGAGAACCCTAGCTTGGATATTATTGTAATAGAGCTCTGCTCGACTGGAGGTTGCCCCCTCGAAGAGGCAAGTGAAAATTGCTCTCATTTATCAAAGTGCTCTTTCTGGTGTTATTCTGTTATCATTTCAGTGTTATTGTGGTGTTATTTTCTTTATATTGTTGTTCATCTACCATTTCTATCATTTTATTTCTATTCTGCATACTTTTTAGATATGGCATATTACAAATTTATTGTCTAAAAACATATGCAATGGAAAAACAAAGATCAGAGATGAATAATCAATACACATGAGACAAAATTTCATTTCTGTAATCTTGTTAACATCATAAATCCTTAGGGAAAAACCAACCCTCCCATCCAATACAATATCACAAAAATATGAAGACAACCTTGTCCTCCAAAGTCACCAAAATGGAGAACAACCTTGTTCTCCAATAACCATACAAGTCAGAAAGCCAAACATCAACAATATTATGGAAGTCTCCTCTACCCACTAATTTGTTGTAGATCACATGTACAACCTGCTAACGTCACCTGTTATCTTGTATATATCTGTACCTGCCCAGAAAAATCAGATGCGCGATTCAACTCACTAAAAAAACCACGTACATATTCTTTTTTCTCTACTCCAAACTGCCTATAACCTATACATGATTTGTCCTTCTTCAAATTGCATATATACACGCTTCCTCCTCCTACAAACCACATATTGTATGAAAAATTCTCTCCACAAGTGCGACCTTCTTCATCTCTCTTTTCAGGGCTAGATTTGCCACCTTGTAGACTTTCCTTTTGATGAGATCACCAATCCTCCTTGACACAAGTGCAAACTCACTTATGCCAACTCTATTCTTCCACAATGATGATCTAATGTCACAATGACATCTCTCCTTTACATAGGAGTCCAATGAGTGAGTTTAGGATCCCTTCCTAAACTCGATAATTAATTTGAATATTTGAATCCTCTTTGTGGGTGTGGTACCCCCACACAAACCCACAAATGCCATCAAATTTTCCATGATGTCCTAGCCTCATTTTTAGGTCGATTTCACTGAAATGAAAGTCAAAACTGGTGCCAACAAAAATTATCACATGCTTGACACCTTTGCCTCTAGTGAGAATACCTCCCAAAGCTACAAAAATCAACACTTCATTCCTCATGGTCTGATCAATTGGTTCAAAAATCCCATTCTTTCCTCTGGCACTTTTTAAGAACGAAAAATGGAAAATATTTCACCTACCATCAAGGGGAATATCTCCCAAGCCCCAGGTATTAAAGAAAGCATCCCACTGGGGGAAAGCTACTCCCCGGAAGAGATTGTTTCCTACAAAGATCTCTTCCAAGAGTTCTAAGAAATTTTTGGTTGGTCTTATTATGAGATGTTGGGACTTGACCTGACCATTGTTAAACATCACATTTCTACATGGCCAAATTCCATCCCTATTCGATAGAAGAAATGGCCTTTCCACCCTAACAAGGCACCCACCATCAAATCCAAAATCAACAAATTACAAAAGGAGAGTTTCATTTATCCCATCACATACACTTAATGGGTCTCTAACCTAGTCCCCATCATGAAGAAACAAGGCACCATCCATGTCTATACCGATTTTCATGATTTGAACAAATATTTTCCTAAATACAACTATCCCACACCATTTTTTTACTAGGTTATCAATGAATGTGTCGACCATGAGGTATTATCCTTTATGGATCATATTTGGCTATAGGATCAATACAAGACAACCTTCACCACTCCATGGGGCACTGTTTTGCATATAAAGTGATGTCATTTGTGTTAAAAAATGCTGGAGCCACCTTTCAACCTACCATTTCATACCACTTTCATTACTTTGGCTCACTTCATCTTAGCCTATATTGACGATCTCACCACTCATTTGAAGGAAAGGGAACATCACTTGGAAGACTTGTGCACCACCTTTCTTAGGTGTCAGAAATACAACGTAAGGTTAAATCCCCTCAAACGTGTCTTTTATATGCATATGGGTTAGATTTTAGGATTCATTGTCTCCAAGGCCGACATCACTATTTATCCCCTTGAGGTTTAGGTCATTTTTGAACTTCCTCATTGTCACAATATATTCCAATTGCAGAGCCTATAGGGGAAATCCAACTTCCTACAAAGGTTTGTTATGGACTATACCACTATTTCCCATGTGTTCTTATGCTTTTTACTCTTAGATATCCCTTTTGGTTGGGATTATGAATATCAACAATCCTTCAATGTGCTTAAGCATGCCCTTACCTTGGTTCCATTGATTATTCCCCTAGTCTTTGAAAATGATTTCTGTTAAGCCCTAGACAAAGCCACATGTTATTATAAAACCCCTTATTAATCCCTTTATTGAATTATTACATTTATTGTGTTATATTTTTATGCAAGCTAGAACCCCTTCATCACACCCTTTCATTATAATTGTACCCTTTGTCTCCTATATATATACCAATGAGACCTAGTCTTAGGATCATCTTATCTCATCTCATATTGTATTATGAATTGGATATATTGTAAAAGGAGGTTCCCCCCTCAAAGTGGATTGTATTCATTGACATTTTATCATTTTTAAGGCGTTGGATCATAACATTTGGCTTCACCCATGTTATGTATAAAAACCCTTATTAATACAC
>JASDQU011025199.1:0-14113 GCA_032191745.1 Picea mariana | reverse complement strand
GTGGAAGACCTTTGGGAATATCTTCAAATACTTTGGAATGATTATCAATGATCCTTTGGAGATCTTTAGGAATAGATGGCTTAGATGTTTGAACATCAGCAGCAGCGCTGCAGTTTAAGCTTGTCAGCAGAACCGACTAGGATCTTAGGCTGGTATGCCAACAACTTCTACTTTGGGGGTAGGAGTACTGGACTAAAGATGGGTGTTGGACATGTGAAAGAACCACCTTACCAACAAGATTGTCTGGTTGAAAAGGCCAGAGCGACCGGGTCAACAGGACACACTACCATTGTAGAGGTGGGCAAGGCCCATGGGATTCGTGACCACGGTGAGTAACCTCCAGGCCGAGCACTAGACCACTGTGCACTAGGTGTTAGGTACCATCACCAACCAAACTTTAGTATTTGTTAGATCTAGGTGCTATAGAGAGCTTTATTCTAGTACCACTCTGAAGGGATTTAGGTAAAGGAATTCGGCAGGACAAGTTTAGATACATCGAAATGGCTGGAGGAAGGGGGTATGGAATGTCTCTTTAACTTGGGGAAAATTTGTTAAGAACCAAATATCAATATAGCATATAAAAACCTCAGAAAAAGTACTCAGCGCCTTGAAAAAGAGATAATTTCAAATAATAATCCTCTTTGAGGGGGCAAACTCCTTTTACCTCACTTAAATGTTCAAGTACAAGATGATTCAAAATGAAAATGTCTCCTTGATATATATAGGAGACTAGGAAATATAATTACAACTAATGACCTAAAGCCAACATAAATAAAATAACATTACTAATATAATATGCCCCAATTAAGGGGTAATGAGCCAGAATTAGGGCTTAACAAAATTGTAGCGAGTTCTGACCTATACGTCATGATATTTGGATCTTATGATGTCGTTATCGGTCTGGACTTGTTGGGATCACATCATGCAATACTCAACTGTAAGAGAAGCAGTTGAGTTGGACCGGTGATGAGGGACGGAGAAGAGTGATTTTAGGAAGAAAATAGGGAGTATCACTGAGGTTCATTTATTCCCTACAACTACCTAAGAACATGCGTAGGGATGCAAGCTATATGCAATCTTACTGCTAAATGACAAGGGCATGACAAAAGGATTAGAAGGAGCTTCTAGTGGCACGAGCATTGCTGACCTGTTTCAAGAAGATTACTCAGATTTCCTCTCACAAGAGAGTTAGAGTTTAAAATCAACTTGAAACTGATAACATAACCAATAGCAAGAATGCCTTATCGGATGTTGACCCCTGAGTTACAAGAGTTGAAGATGCAACTGAAAGAGTTGTTGGACCTAGGGCCTATACTTCCAAGTGTATCACCTTGAGGTGCACCTATTATTTTCATACAAAAGAAGGATGGGTCATGGAGACTCTGCATTGACTATGGTTAATTGAATAAGGAAACGATCAATAACCAATATCTGTTTCCAAGAATAGATGATTTGTTTGATCAAATGAAAGGTGCGATAGTGTTTTCAAAGATCGACTTGAGATCAGGATATCACAAGTTATAGATCAAGGAGGAAGACATTCCTAAGACCGCATTCAAGACAAGTTTTGGACATTATGAGTTTACTGTGTTACCATTTGGAAGGAAAAATGCCCCAGGGATGTTATCAATGGTTAGTCAAAGGATTTTTGAAGATAGAAAATCTGATTACCGAATTGCAGAAGAAAAAAATGAAGTTTTTATGGATAGAGAAATGCGTGGAATAATTTTGAAGGCTCAAGGAGCTATTGATGACAACACTGATACTAAAAGTGTCTAACATGGATGAGGACTTCTTAGTATGTAGATGCATCCAAGGAGGGCTTAGGCAGAGTCTTGATGCAAGACGGTCGAGTGATCGCTTACATCTCAAGGAAGTTAAGAAAGCATGAGGAGAACTATGCTATGCACGATTTGAAGATATTGGCCATTGTGTATGCCCTGAGAGGTGGAGACACTACTTGATTGGACAAAAAATCAAACTAAAAATAGAACACTATGGCTTGAAACACATTTTTTTATGCAACGTGACTTGAAAGTGTGACAAAGGCATTGATCAGAATTGTTTGGAGACTACTATTTTGAGATTTCCTACATACAAAAAACAATGAGTAGAGTGGCAGATGCATTGAGTTGGAGACCACACATATTTTTGGTGATACCTCCAGACGAATCTTCATGAAAATATTCTAAATTTATAGCGCAACGATGACTAGTATAAGGAGGTTAAGAAAAATATCAGACAAGAGACCATGTTGGTACCAAAATTTGTGGGATTACTATGGACAACGACAGATTAATGAGGTATAATAAATGAATTGACATACCGCCTAATGACAAGTTGAGAAGTTTGATATTCAAAGAGGCTCATAGAGAATTGTACATGACTCATCCAGGAGTCCCGAAGTTGAGGGAAGACCTTAAGCCCTTATTCTTCTAGAAGGGAATGAAGGCAGACATAGTTAGTTATGTGGCGAGATGTCTAATGTCAGCAAGTTAAGGCTGAACATAGACATCTGACTGGATTAATATAGCCACGTGTTATTCTAGAATCAAAATGGGAAGTCGTTTCGATGTACTTTATTGTGGGATTTTCATTGATGACAAGGAGACACAACTCGATTATCTTGGTAGTCGACACTTTGACGAAGAGTGCACATTTTATCTCTGGGCATATGACGTATCAGGCACCAGAATTAGCTAGAAATTTTTACCAGCGAGATAATTGTGAGATTTCTTGGTGTGCCTAAATGGATCTTATCCAATCGAGGATCGGTGTTTATAGGACGATTTTGGACTAGTTTTCCAAGAGGCCTTGGGAACCCAACTTAAATTTAGTACATGTATCACCCGGATATAGATGGGTAGACAAAAGGACCAACCCAATTGTTGGAAGATATGTTGCATATGTACATGACAGACCAACAAAAGCATTGGGAATAATTCTTGCCACTAGTAGAGTTTGTGTACAAAAATGGCTATCAAAGAACCATAAGGATGGCACCATTTGAGTTTCTTTATAGGTGGCCATGTCAGATGCCTAGAGCTGGTATTGACTTGAGGATAGGGTCTTGGTAGGACCAAAAGCGATCCAAGAAATGGAAGAGAAAATTAAAACGATATGACAAAGTATTTAAGAAGCGAAAAATCGATAGAAGAGTTATGTCGATCCGCATCGCGTTGACCGTAATTATGAAGTTGGCCTATCAACTAGCCATGCCTCATTCCTTGAGGAGTTGCACAATGTTATATTGTATCTATTTCGACATTATGTTAGTGATCCTACGCATGTGATTGGCATGAATCCTTACAAGTGTCAGACGAGGGTGCACTCACGGCGGAGCCAATCCACATGCTAGACCATCGCATTCGACAACTACGACGTCGAACAATCGATAAGGTCAAGGTCCAGTGGGACAATTACAGTCCACACTCAGCTACCGGGAGGACACACATGATATGCGCCGATAGTTTCCATTTTTGTTTGATATTTAGACATTTATATCTTGTCAGATACTTTATTTACTGCACACATATACTGTGAAACTTTGGGACAAAGTTTAAAACAAGAGGGGGTGTATGTAACATCCCGCTCTTGCGCACACATTATTTGACTTATTCTTTGAGGACACTTGCATGCAAGTTTTTTGTCCTAAAGTATGCACCTGACTACTAAAGGGTAGAGCTAGGCCATCTCAAGTTTACAATGATTGGTTTTTTGATAAGTTGGTTTTCTGGGTAAGCTTAAGGATAGGTTTTCACAGATGGTAATCTAGTTGGACAGGCCACACAGTATAAAAGTAGTTTCTCCTTTTCTAATGGTATGGATATTAATGGATAGTTGGGAATATGGAAAGAAAAACACTTGAAACACCATCAAGCAATGCAATGGATCACTTGCTATGTGAGAATAAAGTCTTAAAATAATATCTTAAGACTTAGACAAATATCTAGATGCAAATCATTCAAAAGGTTTCCAAATAGTATATATTTCGCTAAACAATAGTTGTATAATAGGTTGCATAATCAAAAAAAGGATGAACTAAAACAATGGCTGAAAGAATAAGGAAATGTACATTGCACAAATCGCAAAATTTGCATTCAAGACAAGATTAAACACATACAAATTTGAGTAAGAGAAAAAAAATGTCATAAACATATATTCACTAGGTATATAACTTTACAGTCATTTGAGCAGGTCCACCCCTTCTGCTACTTCTTTTCTTCTCCAAAAACTCCCCCCCCTCAAAACATACAAAAACTGCATATTTATCAAAAATGTAGAGGCTCGCGACCAGTGTGGAACTAGGGCTTAACTCTACCACATATGTCATTAAACAGCTTATTAACTTCATTAAACAGTGGCTGGAGTATCTTAATGTATACTTAAAGCTTGAATTAAATAAAAAGGAGTGGTTCTCATCACACAAAAAGGACCATTGATTATTCCTTAATCTAAAAGAATCCTGCAATTAAATAACTGAAAACTGCCACTGGTAATGATATAATATTGATGCATGCGTTGGAGAGAATTGAGATCTATTGGCACAGGGTCTGACCCAGGGTTCAATGCTACAACAATGCACCAACAAAACCCTAGCTACTGGCCCTTTCAACAACTCCTACGAAGAAGATGAAGTCTCACCCGAGGTAGAGGCAGGGGTGGTTGCAGGACTCCAGTGTCTGCAACCTTAGCTAGGACACAGATCTGTGATTACAACACCTTAAAAAAGCACTTAGCAGTTACAATTCATTAATATTCATCCTTATTTTACAGCGAAACTAAACCCTAACAACAGATCAATGCAATATTTATACAGATCCATTAGATTCAAGTACTAAGCATACCAACATAGATCAGACCTAGCATTTATTCGCATGATTTGATACTATGCTACCATATTAGATCCTTCTAAGCATACAATAGTGCACTAAGAATTCAATCACATAGACAAGAGAACAACCATAAAGCACATAAGAACCACAACGCAGGATATACGTGGCTCACACCCACCCTGGGGCTACGTCCACCAACTCTTCTTCTTTATTTATTTCTGTCAATCTTCTACATGCATAGAGCCATGATATATTACTCCGTAGAGGACAAGAGATCTGTGCACCTCGCTAGATCCTCCTTCCCTGAAGTACAACACAAATCCTTCCACAGTCTCTTACAATCACTTTCACTTAGCTCTGCAAGTCTCACACAGTATGCACACAGCAATTACAATTACCACTTGCACTTAGCAATTAACACTTAGCACTTAGCACCCTTTGCCTCTTCTTACATCACCTAGCTATCTATTTATACATTATAAAATGGGCCTAAACATGGGTAAACCCATGAGATGACATCCCCATTCCCGTTACATAAGATCAAAACCTAAAAAGACCTAAAAAGGGGCTGATATCCCATGATCTCTACTTCAACTTGCTCTCCACCTTCGATAGCCTGTTGAAGTCCCAAAAGTAGGTCAAACATGACCAATGATCCTCAAAACTTGGTCAAGGGCCAATAGGCCCCCAACACTCACCTGCGACTCCTCCCGAGTCACTCTGGTATAGGTAGTTATGCTTCAAAATCCTCGAGCTTGGCTCGAGCTACTTCGACCTATTGCTGCACCAGGGTCTCCTGCTCGACGAACTCTTGGATGACTACTTCATTGAAAAGTCCCTCTAAGCATTGTTCAACTGCAGTGAATACTTTTTCAAACTCTGCACCTCGGCCTGAAATTTCCTCAAATAGTTGGCAAGCTTCATCATGGACTGGTTGGAGCCTTTGAGTCACTTCCATGACTTTTCTCTGAATGGTGTGGACCTGCTGTTAAGAAGTGTGTTATTTTTGGGATCAATTCATCCTTTCAACTGCTAACAAGAGATTTAACTGTGCCTGTATTTTTGTTGCTTGCTTCTTTTCCTCCTAGAGCTATGACTCTAGTACCTTCAACTCAATATCTTTAGTGAGTCACTCATAATTTTGTGCGCTGCGAGCACTTAGATGTTTGCATTCCAGAGTGAATGCTTTGATCCTCTCGACTGCACTCCAGTCAGTGGCTTCTCTTTGATCTCGCATGCCCTGTAGAGTGCTTGGCACTGTTCATAGATCGAGGTCTATGATTCTCTGTTGAAGCTGTTGGATAGATTCTGGAAGCTTCTCTACTTGATGTTCCACTAAGTCTTCCTCCTTTTGCTCTAATACTATCACAGAGCAAAGTGCTCTATTGACAACTTTGTTTACTCCCACCTACTCTGCGAGCAACTTCTCTTTCTCTTGATGGATTTGTGCTTTCTCTTCTTCAAACTTATCTTGGAGGTCATCCTTCTCTTGCTGCGCAACTCAACGTTTCTCTATGACTACTTTTTGTACTTACTTCAGTTTCTTCCTATGTGCGACGAAGGAGAGCTTCGGTCGCATCAGCTAGTATGCAGAGTTGGGCAGGTTCATCTCCAAACTTAGGTGCTTCTGATGCTAGGGGCGTAGTGGATATTGCACAGATGGATTGAAGCGTCTACTATACCCCTCTAAGTTCAACCTCGATTCTATCATACATCTCCTCCTTCTCGGCTTCATGTTTCTACAAGATGTCCTATGAGGCATTTGCTACAATGACGATGATAAAGTTGAAGTCATCTACAATGAGCATAGTCTACATCTTAGTCAAGGTGGCTCTAGATTTATTTTGGGAAGTGGGTTTCGTGGGAGAAAACTTCCTTTTCTTCAAGGGATCAACCTCATCAGCAGGGTCCCTAGGCGGTGTTACTCCGCCTTGCTTCTGTTGGTCCTCTTTTCCATTTGTCTCTTCTACTTTGTCATCACCCCCTTGTCCAGGTGATATTGAAGCAGTTCCTTCCGATGCGCTGCTCAAGTTTTGGACCTGTTTAGTCTTCTACCTTCTATTGGGTATAGGACGATACTTTGCTTCATGAGTGGTCTCAGGGATACCGATTAGTTCAGGGTCTGACATTTCTATGGGGTCTGCGGGGATGAGAAGTTCTACAGACCAGTCCTTGGTGATCTATTCAAGGTCCTCCTCGGTGAGCTTGTAGTACGATTGATTCTCTTATTTGTGCTCATTTGTGTGCACGATGATATAAATGAAGTGTCGATCTGCGTGAAACTTTATGAGGGGTCAGAACAAATGTAGGGTGTTCGACGTCATGCAAGGGAAAACTTTGATAGCCCTCTTCAGTTGGAGATAACAGGTATGAAAGACCGCGTTCGACTTCCACTTCTTTCCCATATCGGTCAAGTACCAAAGCGTGGTGAACTTCGCAGCGAGTGGCTCGAACGACTCAATGTTCGGGAAGGTCACACCTTCTGACATCTCCCAAGTGATAAATGTGATGAGGATAAGGAGCTAGCTAAAGTAAAACTCATAGCCTTGATCCTGAGCTTTGTGGTGGTCTAGTTCTAGCTAGTTGAACAAGTACTTCACCCAGTTCATCTAGAGTCCTTCTACACATTTCCCAGCTAGGTCAACAATGAATCCTATGACTTGAGTAGGTCGGTTCTTCCTTACTAAATTTCCTGCAATCAACTGGCAGGCCAGGCACACTGTGCCATTCTGAATGGAAGCTACCTTGTAACATCGTGTTCCCTTTTCTACATCGTTGTAAGTGTGCTTAATTCTCTTTGTCAGGGCATGGTCAGAAGCCTTTCCTAGGTAGAAGTCTTGCAGGTCAGGTCCTTGCATGCTTAATTTGGTGATCCTATGGATCAACATCAGATCAACTTTGATGCGTCTATATAGCCATAGATATATGCCATGGTAACATGAGAGCAGGAGCTTAACACACGTGTTAACCTCCTGGTGCCTTCCAAAGTGTGGGATATTCATCACATTCAAGAGGGTGGACTGTGCAAGGTTCATAGTCCATGAATGGGGGATTATTTTTGAGTTCTTCCCCTTCATCCTGGTTAGATACTTGTAAGGAGGAAGCATGATGTAATTCTTGCGGTCACCTAGGTTGAATTCGTTGAACTTCAAAGTTGCGATCTTATCTTGCTGTGTTCGGACGACACCTATTCCCTTCGAGAGGTACACAGTAACCATGGTGTAATAAAAATCCCTTGAGACACTGTCATGACTCACCGTGTCCACTATAGGTAGGATGTAGTCGGGTAAGATGGTCGGGATTAACTTTGCGTTTGCTAAATCATCTCTGTGCTTGGTTCTCCTCTCTACTGCTGGTCGGGATGGTCCAGATCCACGAGTAGTCAATGTAGAGGCTTGCACTCCTTGCGTTGATGAAGCTTGAATTCCCGTGGACATCACTCTCTCAGCCATCATATCAATTAAAACTTCCTCGACTGACTTCTCCACATTACTGAGCTAGTCTGACATGCACGCTCTCGATCGAAAAAATTGGGTGGATGGATGAGTGCTCAAAGAAATATAATTGGTGTCAATATTACTAAGCACAACGTGGTAGCAATGGGTTCTCTTGTTAGCTTTGATACAATTTGCAAAAGTGTTCTCAGTGAAACAATTGACAGACTAAGTAGACATGATGTAACAGATCTCTCCAATGGATAAGAAGCTTTCCATCAATGTAGTTCTTTTTGTTGCAACGCGGTCCCAACGGTCCGATGGTGAGCTTTCTGGTCGTAACTGCTATTCTAACCATTTTGGAACACCAGTCCAATGATTATAATGCTTCCAAAAGTCATATCGCTTCACCATGGAGAAGTGCCATGTGGCATTGTTCTGATATCCCGACGAAGTTCCAATTTTGCAACTCTTCCTTCTGCGAAGTTTCCTGTGGGCCCTTCTGTAACTTTTCAACCTTTGCTCTCTTCTTATTGAGTTTTCTAGCCTTCTTCCCAGTGATCTTTGTCTCGGTATTCCTCTTTCCATTCTGATTCTTGTCTTCTTTTGGCATAGCAGCTTCACGTTGTTGAGATTATTTCATAGGATTAGAGAGTAATACTACTTCTCTATCTAGGGTAGGTGCTCTACTCATCTGTGAATCTTCTTGTGTTCTTTCAACTTCGTGATCCAAGTTTCTGGTTCTCAGTAGCTTCGATCTGTCCTCTTGTTCTGCAATCAAGTGTGCTATCCTACTAGTCATGAAATCTTTTAATTCCTTCTTTTTCTGTTCTAGGGCCTCCTCTTCTCTTCTTATGGTATGATCTTTCTCGATCTAGGTTTTTCCTAATAACATAGTAAATGGAGCACTATTCTCAATGAATCTAACAATATCAAAATCTTCCTTTGTAAAAGCTGCATGAGCACTTATAGATACCTGGGTGAGTCTTCCACATAGGGTTATCAACTTTCCCCTGAATAGTCTTGTTCCTCCAAATGAAGGAATCATATCAAGCTTTCCTAAATCTTCCCAAGTTATTTCTGTCATGATATTTACCTGTGTTTCCTCATCTAGAAGACAGCCTATGTCGAATTCTCCTATTCTTGCTTCTATGCATTCTTTTTCTTTGAAGATCTCTGATAAGTTGATATATCTATGATCATTTAGGGTTTCTTTCATTTGTAGTAGTATAGTCTCTGATTCTGTCTGGGGTTCTGCCATGGTCTCAGTTTCATGACCTTCCTCAAGGTTTTCTTGTCTCATATTCATTCTGTCAAGCTTAGCAATCATTCTAGGCAAATCTAAAACTTCATGGTCCATAGCTTTACAACAAAGACAACTAGGTCTTTTTCCAGGGCATTCCTTAGCAATATGTCTCGGTCTTATGCAACTATAACAAAGGGTTAATCCTCTTTTTTTCTTAAATGATCCCCATCCTTTCCTATACTGTGCACTAGGATCATAGTAGCTAACCTGCAAAAAATTCTTTCTAGGATCCTACATCCATTTGTTAGTACAACATTCTTTCTATGCATAGGAATAACATATCTTTCATTATTTCTATCAGATATACTCATATCAAACCTTATTTCATCTAACTGTACCCTAGTTTCTAGATTAGGATAACATTGATCAAACATACCTAGATCCATACTCTTGTAACAAAAAATTCCACTAATCTTACTTTCAGCAGAGCACAAAGCTTTCAGATCTAAACCTTTTCACTATTATTACCTTTATCAAAGCACAAAGCTTCAAGATCTTACCTCTTTTCTTTGGATTTGACTTCTCTTCTTAGCACAGATCTTTACAGGTCAATTAGAATAATATGCACTAAGGCAACAACTCTATGCACAGATCTTTCTTTCTTTCCTTCAGTTCGCACCAATCACAGTTTCAGGTCTCAACAACATAACCATTTGTTGGCAAAGGGGTGGACCTAGGGTTCAATGCTACAACAATGCACCAACAAAACCCTAACTACCGACCCTTTCGACAACACCTGTGAAGCAGATGAAGTCTCACCCGAGGTAGAGGCAAGGGTGGTTGCAGGACTCCAATTTCTGCAACCTTAGCTGGGACACAAATCTGTGATTACAACACCTTAACAAAGCACTTAGCAGTTATAGTTCGTTAATATTTAGCTTTAGTTTACAACACAAATAAACCCTAACAATAGATCAATGCAGTATTTATACAGATCCAATAGATTCAAGTACTAAGCATACCAACATAGATCAGACCTAGCATTTATTCACATTATTCAGTACTAAGATACCATATTAGATCCTTCTAAGCATACATTAGTGAACTAAGCATTCAATGACATAGACAAGAGAACAACCATAAATCACATAGCAACCACAATCCAGGATATACGTGGTTCACCCCCACCCTGGGGCTACATCCACCAACTCTTCTTCTTTATTTCATTCTGTCAATCTTCTACATGCACAGAGCCATGATATCTTACTCCGCAGAGGACATGAGATTTGCACACCTCACTAGATCCTCCTTCCCTAAAGTACAACACAAAGCCTTCCATAGTATCTTACAATCAATTGCACTTAGCTCTGCAAGTCTCACACAATATGCACAAAGCAATTACAATTACCACTTGCACTTAGCAATTAACACTTAGCACTTAGCACCCTTGGCCTCTTCTTACATCACCTAGCTATCTATTTATACATTACAAAATGGGCCTAAACATGGGTAAACCCATGGGACGACATCCCCATTCCCATTACATAATCTCAAAACCCAAAAATCCCTAAAAAGGGGACGAGATCCCGTGATCTCTGCTTCAACTTGAGCTCCACCTTCGACATCCTGTCGAAGTCCCAAACGTAGGTCAAACATGACCAATGATCCTCAAAACTTGGTCAAGGGCCAACAAGATCTGACATAAATGACCAAGAGTGACATAACTGAGTTCTGTATCAATCATGGCATGCACGCATGCTGTTGGAGGCCATTGGAGACAACTGGAAGTGTGTCCGTGTTTTCCCCTTCACTCATCTTTTTGAGGACATAAGAAAGTCATGTTGCACTTTTTTGGAGTCTAGATGTGTATTTTTCCTGTTCCTAGTTTGGCACCCCCTTTTAAACCTTTCAAATATGCAATAAATGTGGGTGAGCCACTTCAGAAATTCGGCATTTAGAGGTTTCAGAGCGCAGAGGATGCATATCCTATGGAGGAAAAAACCCCCAAAGTCGTTTAACCAACACTAATCACTTATTAATCTGAGATTACCTTTAAAATTCATCATTTCGGGACTTCGGGAGTCTAGATCTTCAGGGTTCGGGAGTTTCTGAGTGAAGATTATGAACATTTCTTGGATGGTTGAACTCCCAGAGTGACGTGGTGACCTGATGTCATATCCTTGACGTGTCATGAAAAGAGAGGGACATGTGTCACATGGAAATAACACAAATGACACAATCAAAGGGCCCAAGATGAGCACCACGTGTAATGATTGCTAAGTGCCACATGTCTTGGACAGTTTGACACTTTGAAGTTCGAGAGTTTCTGGATGTAAAGCATTGAAATATCCCAAAGTAGTATGGGCCCATAGTGACGTGGAATCTTGATGTCACTTCGGGACTTCAATGGTTTGACACTTTGGCATTCAAGATTTTCTAGATGTAAAGCATGGAAATCTTCCAAAGTAGTACAGACTTGGAGTGACGTGGTAGTCTGACGTCACTTCGGGACTTTGGCGGTTTGACACTTCGACGTTTGAGAGTTTCTAGATGTAAATCATGGAAATCTCCCGAAGTAGTACGGGCCCTAAGTGACGTGTCTCAGAAGGAGAGTGACACATGTCACTCAAAATTGAGCAGATGAAGTGCTCCAAGGTGCCTGAAATGAATTCCATATGTCAACACTAGATGGATTTCACGTGTCATCGCCAGATGGATGCCATGTTTCAGTGCCAGATGGATTCCATGTGCTTCGACACTTCGAGATTCGTGAGTTTTGGGATGTAAAGCATGGAAATACTTTGAAGTAGTACGGGTCAAAGTGACGTGTCTCAAAAAGAGAGTGACACATGTCAGTTGGAAATGGATGAATGATGCAACCAAATGACCTAAAATGAGTGCCACATGTCATGACTGATGAGTTCCACGTGTCTTCAAAACTTTGACACTTCGGGGCTCTGTGGTTTCTCTTGAAGTAAAAACTCCCATATGAACTAACTTGTGAAGTGACGTGGTAGTGAGGGCCCACTCCAACACTTCAGAGCTTCGAAATTTTGATACTTCGGCTCTTTGGGCTTTAGGAGTTTTGGATTGTGAAACATGAAAATATACCGAAGTAGTATGAGCCCAAAGTGACATGTCTTAGAAGGAGATTGAAACATGTCAGTTGGAAATGGGAGAATTATGCAACCAAATAACCTAAAATGAGTGCCACGTGTCATGACTGATGAGTGCCATGTGTCTTCGAAACATTGGCACTTCAGGGCTGTATGGTTGCTCTTGAAGAAAAACCTCCTGGATGAACTAACTCACGAAGTGATGTGGCAGTGAGGGCCCAATCTAACACTTCGGGGTCTGGTACTTCAGAGACTTGCTTCTTCGGAGCTCCGACACTTTAAAGCTTTAGAGGCTTTGACACTTCCACATCTGGACCCTTCAGAATATTTGGACCAATGGCAAGTTCGGATGATCGAACCCTGAAGTCGCGGAGTCAATCCTGTTAAACCCCACATGAGTTTGAGACTTCGAATGAACGAGAGACATTGATCTACGTTGACTATTGGATCTCCACCATTGAATATTTGACCTAACTATTGGCTTAAATTCTAAGCCCAAAATGGACTGCTTTGATTTTCTTCCTTTTTTTGTGGAAGTTTACTGAGCTTACAAAGGACTTGTTGGACCTGGATGTCTCCTATGCACACAAAAGACTTGGTGGACATGCGTCATGCTCAATTAGTGGAAAATATGACTACAAATATTTCAAACTCAAATCAGAACATGAAATCACCCTTCAATAAAGAGAAAAAGATGGTGCAAAATAAGTAAAGACGAGCAGGGGCCATGAAGTTGAGTGATTAAATAATGGAKAATAAGCTAAGAAAGCAACCAAAAAACTTAGAATTGATGGATGTATATGGTAAAGGAGGGAAAAGGGCAGGGGTGTAGACCTAAGTTCCAACATTGGCTACTACCGGGGATAACACTTCCCTGTGAGGTGCTAAGAACAATAGATCGGGTGCCTTACTTCTCAATGACTTGCTCCCACCTTCCTTTTCTTACCTCTGTTTCTGTCTTCCAGTCATGTATCTCTTCCACTGTTTCTCAACCATGCATCTACAGAGTTAAAAACAATAATTACACCCCAGTGCCTTTGTTGGTGTTAACTCCCAAAACGAAACTGTCCTTTCGGCCGAGTTTTGGGTGGATATCATAACTTTCAGTAGTAGCTTCAAGACATTTTTGAGTTTTTCAGTTCAGAAAAGTTTTGGTTTTTGGTGTGTCTTAGGAAATAATTGAAAATAAAGTCTTCTATTTCGAAAATGTGACTGTTTACTTTCAACAGCTAACATTATGAAAAAAGGCTTATTGTGTGCTGTGGAAAGCGATAGCTTTCAACAGCTAACAGCACTGTTTCATCAGTTCAAGGTGCTGTGGAAAGTAACGAGGCACGAGAAGCTCAACAGACAGTTTGCACGTGGCACGATACGGAGAATATTTGCTTTCGCGCTAAGAAATTTTAAATGATGTGGCACGTGGTTTTGCTTTCCGCAGCTAAAGTGAGTTTCACATCAAAGGGTGCACTGTGGAAAGTATTC
>JASDQU011025197.1:13262-23677 GCA_032191745.1 Picea mariana | reverse complement strand
CTTCCATTATAGGATCCATTGTATGGTGTTGCCCTACCTCAAGGGTTTTGATATAATAAAGTGTGATTTCTTCTATATTTCTTTGTGGATCTATTGTGTATTCAATATTTGTGGCGATTATATTTGTATATCTACTCAGGAACTTAACAATTGTACATCAAGCGTTTATGACAACACTTTCATAAGTGTGATGGAATGTTAGGTAGCTAGAGAGGTAGTAGTGGGGGCCCAGAGGGCCCATAATGATAATAGTGGAGGCCATTCAATGTAAGTTGTTTTAGGTCTACTATATTATTAAATAAGGCCCACTATGGTAGTTAAATATAATAAATGAGTATCTAGATATAATAAATGTAAGAGGACTTCTTATAAGGTTATACTTCTAGAAGATTCCTCCTCTAGAATGTTCTTAGGTGATGGTAGCACTATTTAAGGTGTTCTCGCAATGTAATGGGATATGAATAGAAGTATTTTATTCTCAGTGTAAGCTCATTAGGAGGATTCCCCCTCAAAGTGGCAAGTGAACAAGAGAGGATCCCTTACATAATAGGATCCATTGTATGGTGTTTCCCTACCCTAAGGGTTTTGATATAATAAAGTGCTGGTTTTCTATATTGTTCCATATATCATGTGTGGTGATTGTATTCAGATATCTTTGTCACTATTTTGGTATTTTGTATTCAGGTATTTGGTACATATCAATAACTCTAGTTGTAGCAAGTCGATTGGACTTTCTTCATTTCATGCCTTCATCATTGAGCGTGATTTCATTCTGGTGTTCTTTTTCCTAAGTTTTCAACTTCAAAAGACAACATCTCATATGTATTATAAAAATACAATCATCATGAGATATTGTTATAATAATTTCAATCATAAATGTCAAATATGTTTTATACAGGAAACCAAAATTTTCCAAGCATGAGCTTTCTACTCATAATGTTTGGCTCTGCAGCTGTAGATATTAGTATTCCTTATGGGATTACATCCCTTCCATATTCAAGACCATCCTACCTGCAGTTTCCTTGATTTACATTCAGCCAAAAGAATTTGCTAGTAATTTATTAAATTATAATTCGCAAAATTGTTTCGTATAGGAAAGAAAAAACTTCCAGACATTAGCTTCTACTGTAATAATTTGGCTCTTGCATCAATATGCATTTGTCTTGTTTATGGAATTCCAACACTTCTATATTCAATACCCTTTCTTCCTACAATTTCAACATTCCTCGACCAACAAAATTGTCAATATCTTAGATACAAGCTATATATATATATATATATATTCATAGAAACAAGTGATCTTAGAATTGTTTGCTACTACAATTCATTTACTTCCATCAATCCAACTATCAACTGGAATGATCCCATCATTACATAAACATGTATTATCAACCACTACTCTCCAAAAATATCACCGTGTTTCCCCCAACAAATCGTTTTTGTAATTTATCATTATGTAGCTACTTTAACCTGCAACTTTCTTGTTGTAATATCTAATAGTTCTTGAAGTGTTTTCAACTTCGTGAGTTAGCAATACTCACATCATTTCAGCTGTTAGCATAATCATTTCTATGTTATATAGTATATACATGCATTCACCCCAAACTAACTCAATGATTCATGTACCTGTAACATTTTTAATAGCTCCAAATTTGATCTTGAAATTGTAACAACAAAAATCCAATCACCTTCAACTAGTATTCATATTAAATATAATGCATCTATCCATCATTACGTATTTTGAGTACCACAAGCTTTTCATAATGCAACAATTTATTACTAAATAAAAAAACAATCAATGTGCCAGTACCCATGGCCACATATCTAGAATGTATCCATGCATTGGATACATAATACCACATAACTATGTCATGCATTCCACCATGATGATTTAGAAGGGATGGCCAATGCCTCAACACATCATCCACATACTTCCTACTACTTGCTTGACTATTTGGATACCTTCGTTTTCAACCCAAAAAAAACACCAAGGATGTAATTCTCAAGTGCTCTTTAGTGTTGACAAGGAGGTTGTAGTCCAAACATCAGATATATAGTAGATACCATTGAGCACTCACATAGCACTATATCCCTTCCATATCCAACCACATTATGGTCTCACACATGGCTAACTCTATGGATATTCATTGTTATAGAAGGAGTATGTCTCCTAAATTAACCCGATTATGATCCCATAATCAATCATAAGACAACATGCAACTAAATTTTTATCTAAATTCATTCTAGGATCATTAACAATTACATACTCTAGGTCTTTGGCCATTACATATCAATTTAAATATTGAAAATAACTGAGGGAATTCTTACCTAAATCCTCTTCAACATGTATGCATCAACAGAAACTAAATGCATACCTGCATGGTTGTTATAAACCTACTTGTTTCTATCTAACCGACTAATATTTATAGAAGCTTACATACAGCCTCCTTCATCATTCTGATCACCATTCATGCCACCCTCATGGGTCTTCACCTAGATGGAAATCATAAGCAACAACAACATCCACATTTTTAACCCTACTATATCATTTTTCGTGAATACATAATCCATCATTAGTCATACTCAAACATTAATTCATAATAATAGACTATTCTAAATTCACAAGCATGTTATATGCATATCCAAGCATGTGCAATTACACATCCATATGCACCAATAATTTACTGTCAGTATGCCTACTAATGCATATGCATTTTAACTTGATTGTATGCCTCATGCACTCTAGTGGATTTCTATTTTAACTCACTTATCTATTTATCTATTTATGTTGTAGTTGGTTTTCCTTGAAGTCCTTTAGATCCTTGCTTCCTTTGTGCTTCCATTATGCTCATCTACACTATTATTCCTTGGTCTAAACACTTTTCAAACAAATTCCACTTGGTCATTCTACAATCCAACCAATGTGTTCTATTTTTAGTAGCCTCTCCTAGGAAGTCATATCCAAATTTACCTTTATGAAACATTCCAACACCCTGGAATGAAGTATCTCAAACATTCCATCACCCTACAACATTCTTGAATCAAATACTATTACTCCTAGTTGTACACTAGGTTACTTCATTAACATTTACCTGTGAAATTATACCTTTCACACTTAATACCATCTCCAAATGGAAGTCCATTTTCATTTAGTGACACTTTTCAAGTGAGAGAGAATTTCAATTTGTCTGCATTGGCATCCTACTTTCACTTTGAACTATGATTCCATAAGTGGATTTCTTTCACTGAGTACTTTTAGATAATTACATAAGTCATATCTAACAAATTATTCCCTTGAACTCTTATGCTTGACACATAGAGATTATTCACACACCACCTCTTAAGCTCTTTGTTTTCTTCCACATCAATCTTTCAATTGTCTACACATATTTACCTTCAAGGATATGGAGTCTTACTTTTCCTTTCTATTCCCATTAATGACATTATTCACCTACTAGCTTCATGTTCTATGTGAGTATTCCTTCTTTTGTAGTACCTACAATTTATTCTCATTCTGGAGTATCAACATAATAATTATTCGATTATTCTCTTCTCGAGTTCTTTATCCAATTTCAGTTACTTTCTTTGTAGCTCTTTATTACCTCATCCAACTTATGTAAGATTTGCCATGCTTCCATGACCCTAACATTTGATCCTAAATTGGAAATGATTTGATTATACCTCTAATCCTGACAAAATCTTGAAGAAATCATCTCATTAGAATTATACATATCATACAAGATTTTCAATTAAATTTATAGGTACCTTTTCTATTCTCCCCAATCATACATCTGAGTTGAAATTTAGGGTTGCCCGAAAAACCTCTTTCAACCGCCTTAGTTGATACAACAAATCAAATTCTACACATGCAATTCCTTCAAACCCCTTCTCCAGGTTATCACGGATCGAAACAGTGGGCTTAATCCTTCCTTAACACTTTTCTTTCTTCAATACAAACAAAATTTTTCCACTAGCCCCGTTTTAGTTCGATCAAAGTCTCATAGGACCAAGGGCTATGACCAAGTGCTTAGTTGGAGGTGCTTATCCAAAGCTTCGAGAAATTATGGCTCTGGGTATTTGGGGCTTTGGGGTTTTACCTTCATCACACTTCACACTTCCTAATATGTTGAAGTATAGAATCTCCCGAATGGACCCTTATTCAGAGCTTCATGGCTCTAGAAATTCGGTCTTCAGAGGTTCCGTTTATTCCACATAACATTTCCTCCAAACGTTGAACTGGAAAAACCTAAGAGCGACTCTTCATAGCATCTCTACTTCAGTGCTCCGGAGTTTCGGAGTTCATAGGTTTTTATAAAAACATACTCCCTTGTCCCTGAGTGCTAAATATTTGAACTTCTAGAGTCGCATAAAAAACTATGCACCAAGGGTAATACGTATCGAAAATATATAGATGACACATGGCCTAATCTATAGGTGAAATGTGTCAAGTCATAATTGTCACAAAAGGTCTATGAATATTGTAAAACAGGATGACATGTGGAATGCATGAAGTGGGTCTATGTCACCCTCGGTGACGTTAGTATGTCACATCACTCCAGTGCTCCTGGACTTCATCTAGTTTGAACTTCAGAAGTTTCTTCTACCACACACCTCAAAAATCATGAATGTTGAACTAGCAGACTCCTAGTCTGTCTCTCTTCGGTGCTTCGGGACTTCGAGCTTTGGGGGACTTCACCACGTACCATTACAAATATCCCAAACTGTCAAAATTCAGAACTATGCTTCTCTAAAGTTTCAAGACTTCGACACTTCGAGGCTTCAAGCTTCAAAGTATTTTCTTCAACTCCATCCAATATTTCCTTCAAACACCAAACTTTTAAAGAATCACTAATCTGTGGATATGTGTCCCCTAACCGCGAATGGTCCAGATTAACTCCTGACTTTGGGACTTCGAAGAAAATTTCTCCAAGTGACATAAGGACTAAAACTCCTAAATGATGAATATTTGATAATTTGTAGACGCATTTCTTAGAAAACAAATGATCATAATTTGCTCCAAAGATCGGAACTTTGGTATATTTTCTTCCTGGCAGATTAAGGACTTGCTTCTACCAGAGTGTTGAACCTCCGAACTATTGTGAGATCTATCGCTCATGCTTGCTTGCTCACAGATTTGACGGTTGGGATATGATTTTCTCCACTGTGCCTCACCTCTTGATCTATTCCTGATCCAAAGACCCAGATCTATCCTTGGAGAAATCCAATGGTCAACTACTCCTTCCTATGATCTACGATATAAATTCACTTTAGGAATTCATATCTTTGAGGCTTTTACGTCATTTTCATCAAATACTTAAAAAAATTTGAAGCAATGAAGTCCGAAGGACTTCGGTGCTTAACGACCCTACACATTCTCTAGATCCGATGGCTATGAAGGATCTTTCTTCTCCCAAGAATATCCAATTGTCCAAATCTAAACTTGATCCCACGGTGGTGATTGTTCCCAAATTTGAAAGGGACAGTCATGATCCTTCAATCCTTTAATAAGGATCTCAAACATTCTAGCTTATGCACAGACCCTGCAATTCCATTCATCCTGAGCTTCATGACTTCAAAGTCCTAACTCAATCTCAACCACAAGATCTTGTCCAAGAGATCTGACCCATTCTGTTCCAATGTTTAACCCTATAGATCTGATACCAATATGTAACATACCCGACCACCCACATGCCAGGATATGCCACTTAAGAAGGCTACAACACACCCATCCACCAATAGATGGGGCATGGTGCAGTCCCAAGACTCGGTTCTATGAACTTAACTTGAAATCAAAAGACTTCTCATTAATAAATGAGGCATGAAAACTACATACATTGATCAAGATCCATTACACAACATAAAAGAGATAAACAATGTGCCATGCATAGAAAATAGCCAACATGTATGCACCTTAAAATACATATCATAGAGATAATTAAATACACAACGAAATAAACATATACATAAAATACAGAGAGAACTTATCTTTCAAGTAAACATTCACCAACTGGTTGAAGACTAAGGACGTTCCTCCCAACCATAGACATTGTTGTTCATTTACTCTCAAAAATAGGTCACCCCCAAGACAGGTCTATGAATCCACAAGGATGGGTCTTGAGCCAAATCTAAAGCACACAACAATTGGCTAACTAGCTCTCAGGTTTCCCAACCACCCAATGAAGCCCAAATTTCCATCTCTCTTTCCCCCACATCCTGCACCACCCAAAGAAATAGATACCCTTTTCTGCCATGTAGTCCCTCAGACTATCTCATTTCTCTCCAGGGCTCCAGTGCTACCAGTTAAGGAATATCCTTACTGAAAAATCCAAGTATTCTCAGTTGTGGACAATTCTATCCAAACTTCCATCAGTCTCATAAATAACATAGCTCTCAGCACTCAAGCTATCACAGGCCTTTCCACACTCACAACAATGCAAAGTACACCAAATCTCTTCCACCCATCCTGCACAACCCCAAGAGAATGGACCCCCTTCTATGCCACATTGTCCCTCAGGTTGTCCATCTCTTTCCAGGGCTCCATTGCTTTTGATTAAGAATCTCCCTTCTGGGACACTCAGGACTCGTAACAATGGGTAGTTCTATCTGAACTCGCATCAAGATCATGCACACATGCATCCATTCCCTTCTACAATGATAAATAATTATTACATCCATTCATCAATGGCTCTCCTCTTCCTACCATTTGTTTCCATGCTCAACTCAAGATAATATGAACTAGAAATAGTGAGTGAAGAGAAAAGAAGAACAAGGGAACAAGGGAACAAAACAACCCAGGGTAAGAAGATGAACAAAAGGGAAGAACGACCCCCAAACTTCACCCAAAGACATCCTCATGAAACCATTCATATCCATGCTCATACCAAGAGAACATGAATTCAACCCGAGTGAAGGAAAATGAAGAATAAGAAGAACAACTAGGGAGAAGAAGCACACCAAAACAATCCCCAAAGGATCTTTACATAATCACAAGAACCAAGAACCACATGGCCTTCCCCAAGAATCCCATGTAACTACTTTTCTCCATAAAATCAATTATGGTAAATAAAAATAATAATAATAAGACTTATCCCCTCAAGACCCCTCTCTCATGAAATCATATCCCCCTATCTCTTTTTTCCTTGTCTGTCTTGTAACCAAAGGTGTATTTTGTTAATGTATATGAAGTATTACATTTCCTAGGCACTCTGGCCCCTTTTCGACTTTACCGGCTCACCAACCTAAGTCACAATTACTTAATACATTATTGTTCATAAGGGTTAAAACATGGATGTTACATACTGGTTGGTGGTGTCGGTGGTAGACCTCCCTCTCCTCCTGGGGCCCCACCTTATACACCAAGAAACAAGTAACAAGAGGAACCTAAGGAAAGTGAACCAGACAACAAACCACTTCAGATAATCTTATATCAACCTACAAATATGTCCAGAGATAATGAAAATCAAAATACCCATCTCTATCAACCTTGGATTATTCTTGATACAATTATCATACCTCGAATTCTACATGACCTGCCAAAACATCTGGAGAATTGTTTTCCAAAATTTAACCATGACAAAAAATATTCAGTTGAAGACCATGTTAATAGATTCTTACTTTCTGTAAGACTCCAAAGAATTTGTCACAAAGATTTTTTTTGTTGGTTGTCACCCCCTACATTTGAGAATAGAGCCTTGACATGGATCTTCTCTTTAGAGGAAGCCTCAATCACTAGTTGGAGAACTTTTGAGACCATTTTTCTTAGTAAATTTAGAGAAAATAAAACACCAACAACTTTGGTCCTGGAGCTATCCAGAATTAAAATGGATTCTAAGGAACTCATAAATGATTACAATCAACGCTTCCTTACCCTATTGAAATGAATCCCATAAGCCTCTAATATTGTTGAAGATGTTTCCATTGAATTTTATACCTCTATTTTACCCATGTCCATGGTTATGTTTGTCAAGAATTCTAAGAGGTCCACCCTTGAAGCAACTTTTCATGAATCCCTTAAGGTTGAGAAGAACATGATGAGTTGAAAAGGAAATACTGGAGAAGAATCATCCAAAGATAAAGGTAAATCCAAAGAAACTATGTCAAAACCCTCAGAAGAGAAGAAAAATTATGTTTCCATGGATATGGAAGCTCTCTAGAGGATTGTTAAGAATCTCTCCAATGAGATGATAGATTTGAAGAAGAGTGGTGGAGAAGAATCTTCTAGCTATAATAATTTTTTTATATTTCCTCCCAATAAAGAGAAGAATACTCCCCCAACCAATAAAACCAACCCTTCTCAGACAGATTGTATTAACATGGAAGATATTGTTCAAGSCTTACATACTTGGGAAACATAAAATATGACTGAGGTCAAGGATGAAGGAGAGGAAAATTAGGAACAACAAGAACAATGTCATATATGAAATTCYGAACAACACTCTATCTAAAATCCTTCATTGCACTCAGATTGTTGATCGAAACTATAATATAGTAGATGAGGATGAMATTTCTTCTAKTTTACAACCTAACATAATTTCCAAGGATAAATTATAGATACTTACTAACTCTACTAATCTCAATAATTAAAAAAAAAATGAAAAACTAAAATCATCTATTGAATTGAAAAAAGGGGATTCTAATATGTGGATGCTATTTTTTTATGAATCCAAATCTTTAGAAGGTGTAGGTGTTGGTTGCATACTCAAAGATATAGAAGGAAAAAAAACATTAATTGCTTTCATACTAGAATTACAATGCACCAACAATACTATCGAAAATGAATCTTTGCTAAAAGGATTGAAAAAGGAAGTAGACTTGAAAGAGAAGAAAATTAAGGTATTTGATGATTCTGAAATTTTCATAAGATAGGTAAGGAACACCATTCATTTTATTTCAAGTCATATCAAACATTATCAGTTAGAGGTATGGGAACTAATCAAGTATTTTGATGCATTTAATATTAGTCATAGTCCTCGTTCAGTAAATTGTGATGCAGACTTGCTTGATAATGTTGCATCTAGTTTAATATCATCAGAATAATTAATTCCTAATATGTTTTATGTTGAACTTGTGTATAGACCATCAATTTCTAGCAAAATAACTAGCTAGAGAGTATTTGATGATTACCACTATATTATTATCTTATTACACCTAAAAGACACATTCAAAAAATCTATTATAAATGATGGTCAACATGATCAAATGATGAACTCTAATGCTACTATTCAAGCTCAACAAAGAAATCAATCTGGTTGAACCAACAATATCTCCAAGAATGTAGTGAGACTGGAGAAACTTTATGATCTTCRGGATAAGTTCAAGAAGGAAACCAACTACAAAACCAACAACTCATCAATGCAATTTGAGGTGGTAAATATGGGAACATACACTACACMTCAAAATATTAATCTGGCAAATAATTGTTCTCCTAACAAAAGAAAATATTTCATGAAATTTTTCAAAGAATATAAAGACATATTTGCCTAGACATATGAATACCTCAATATTTATGACACCAATATCATACAACACATCATTCCAATGAAGCCTCAAACAAAACATTTTCRACAAAAGCCGAGGAAGATGCATCTTAGCCTTGAGCCACAAGTCAAAGTAGAGATGAACAAGTTGCTAGCTACTAAGATTATATTCCCAGTCAAACATACTCAGTGGATTTGTAACTTGGTACCAGTCATGAAAAAGAATGAAGATATAAGGCTTTTCATTTATTTTAGGAACTTGAACAGATCCTTTGAGAAAGAAAATTATCTAGTGCACCCTATGGATAAAATATTGCAACATGTATCTAGTTCCGAAATGCTCTCATTACTAGATGGATTTTCTGGTTACAACCAAGTTATGGTTCCTCACAATGACCAACTAAAAATGGCTTTTCGAACCAAATGGGGAACCTATATATATAGAAAAATTCCATTCAATTTTATCAACGCTGGGGAAACTTTCCAAAGAGAAATGGACATCGATTTTAGAAGCCTAATTGGGGATTATGTAGTGGTCTATTTAGATGATTTTACTTTCTTATCCAAAGATAATAAAGACCACATATCCCATTTGAGAATAGTATTCAACCGTTGTAGGAGATATGGGATATCCCTCAATACCAAAAAATCTAATTTTGTAGTTGATGAAGGAAAACTTGTGGGATTCATTTTTTCCAAACACGACGTGAAAATTGAACTTGAAAGAACTGAAGCTATAGCTAAAATTCCTCCCCCCCATAATAAAAAAACAATGCATTCTTTCCTAGTGAAGACAAATTTCATCAAAATATTTTTCCCTAGCTTTTCCAAGATAGTGAAACCCCTTCAAGACACGATTAAAAAGAACTCCCAAATTCAAATGGGGACCTAGAAAAAAGGAGTCTTTTTTCAAAATCAAATCTGAAATAGCACAAGCTC
>JASDQU011025196.1:20618-32098 GCA_032191745.1 Picea mariana | reverse complement strand
TCCTCGGGTGATTTTGACGGCTTAGATGCCCCTATGTCATGGTTTCTTAGACCATGGGCTTGTCCCGCAAGCCATAGACACCCTAGCAAACAAAACAAAATAAAATATTTTAATGAAAAAGTTAGTATTATTTTAATATTTAAATTATAATATATATACTTTTTTTTAGATAATTAAAATTTGAAAACAGGAAACATTGATGTTATCGCACTTGTGAAACTTCTTGGTTGGGGTTGATAATGGGAGAAAGAAGCCTTGTGTATTAACCATTCCATCCTTGGTACATGGCCATCTCATTCCATTCATTTAGTTTGCCAAGCTTCTAGCCTCACATGAAGGCGTGGCAATTTCTATATAATGATTGTAGGGAACTTGAAACATCTCCATTGTGAGATTGAGGATTCTAATGTGGACATCTGGTCAGTGTCTCTTCCAACGTCTCCCATCGACAATGCTCTCAAAATCAATAGCACAAACACCTGGCCTATGGTCAAGAAGTCCCATGGTAACTTGGTCGATGTTTGTATAACATCCCTTCGACTCTAAGTTCCTCGTGGAACGTTTAGGTATAGCCATATAGATATGCTTGGATGTGAGCAGAGTTCTCGATGAAGAGGAGATGAGAAGAGTTATCACCATGGTTTTGGACAAGGAATAAGGAAAGACCATGGGAAGGAGAGCCGAGGAGCTCACCGTGGATGAAGAAGGAGCTTCATATATGAATTTGGATGCTTTTGTTCAAGAAATGAAAAAATTCCACCACAATCTATCTGTTCCCTATATAAACATGCCATGTCTTCAATTACTTGTTTTGACTTTGCCCCTTCCATTGCATATGCAAACCTAGCATGTATCTCATTCTATTTTTGTTAGAAAGTTCAATCACTATAATTTCTCACATTTAGTTCATTTAGAAGAGTAGTTATCAACTTCTACAGTGTCAAACAACGAGAAGTATTTTTCCTCTACGCCATTCATGTTCCATTTATTCTACGCAATATGGTGTTCCTTCATTGACATTTGAACTATGTATAATTTGGTTTCCTAAGTGAAATGTTGATTGTAAGAGCACTCTGAATGGCTATAAGACTACAATATTTTGACATCATAACAAATATTTTGGTTCCCTCCACTTAGATGTCACTCCCTTCCCAACAATACTTGCCATATGTATTTTTAATAGCAGTTGTCCTCAAGAAACTTCATTGTAGTGAATTTAGATTGGTGTAGGACATGATGTACCCATTAAATGCATTAGTTTTCATCATCAACACATTGATCTATGACAACACATTGATCCCTAGATTCTAGTTTCATGTTTTTTATTCATTCAACCAATTGTTTTATTTGTTTAAAGCTTAAACATAACTCTAATCTTATTAATAACACATTTTTTCATTGTAGCTCTTTATATTAAGTAATCACATTTTTTCCATAGATGACTTCATTTTGTGTATGGTTTTCATCTGCAATTGATCCACTTTTTAGGTAAAAAATGGAGCTAAATCCAGACAGATTTCTAAGGGTATCCTGAGTTTCGCATAATTGTAGTTCCATGCATTTCAAAAATATCTTGCAAAAGAACATAATTAAGCATATAAGCTTCAATATAACAAGAGTTGTACTTTTTACAATAAAGGATAGTTAAGCACATATCCTCCAATTAAAGTTGAGAGTCGCAGTTTTTATTATAAAGGATTTTGTACTTAGCATAATATTTTAATGAAAAAATTACTATTATTTTATTATTTAAATTATAATACATATACTTTTTTTTAGATAATTAAAAGTTGAAAACAGGAAACATCGGTGTTATTGCACTTGTGAAACTTGTTGGTTGGGGTTGATAATGGGAGACAAAAGCCCCATGTATTGGTCACCCAATCCTTAGTATAGGGTCATCTCATTCCATTAATTTAGTTGGCCAAGCTTTGGCCTCACATGAGAGCTTGGCAATTTTGTATATAATGACTACAAGGAACTTGAAACGTCTCCAGCGTGAGGTCGAGGATTCTAATGTGAGCATATGTCCTATGTCTCTTCCAATGCCTCCCATCGACAGCATGGACACTTGGCTCGTGATCAAGAAGTCTCATGGTAACTTGGCCCATGTTTGCAGAACATCCCTTTGACTCTAAGTTCCTGGTGGAACGTTTAGGGATAGCCATGCATATATGTTTGGATGTGAGCAGAGTTCTCAATGAAGAGGAGGTGAGAAGAGTTGTCACCATAGTTTTGGATGAGGAACAAAAGAAGACCACGGGAAGGAGAGCTACATAGCTCGTTGTGGATGAAGAAGGAGCTTCATATATGAATTTGGAGGCTTATGTTCAAGAAATGCAAAAATTTCCACCATAATCCATATGTTGCCTATACAAATGTGCCATGTCTTTGATTATTTGTTTTGACTTTGCTCCTTTCATTGTATATACAAACCTGCCATGTATCACATTCTATTTTTGTCAAATAGTTCAATTTTTGTAATTTATCACATTTAGTTCATTTAGAGGAGTAGTTATCCACTTCTACATTGTCAAACAACAAGAAGCATTTTTTGTATGTGCCATTTATTCTATGTAACATGGCTTTCCTTCATTGGCATTGGAAATATGTATGATTTGATTTACTAAGTGAAATATTGAGTATAAGAGCGCTTTGAATGGCTATAGGAGTATATTATTTTGGCATCATAACAAACCTTTCATCTCCCCCGACTTGGATGTCAATCTTTTCCCAACAATACTTTCCATATGTTTTTTTTTAATATCGATTGCCCTTAAGAAACTCCACTATAGTGAATTTAGATTGTTGGAAGACAAGACGTGCCCGTTAAATGCATTAGTTTTCATCATCAACACATTGATCTATGGCAACATATTGATGCCTAGATTTTAGTTTCACGTTTTCAATTCATTCAACCAATTGTTTTAATTGTTTAAAGCTTAAACACAACTCTACTCTTATTAATATCACATTTTTTCATTGTGGTTTTATATTAAGTAACCACATTTTTTCCATAGACAACTTCATTATGTGTATGCTTGTCATTTGCAATTTCCTTCAAAAATTAAAAAACGAAGCAATCCAATCCTCTGTTCACCATATGGAATATGCTAAACTTGTAGCAAACAAATCCACTTTTCAAGTAAAATATGGAGCTAAATCCAGCTAGAATATTTATAGGGTAGCTTGAGTTTCACATGATCATAGTTCCATGCATTTCAAAACCTTGTTTTCTAGGGTTTTCACCAATTTTAAACTGACCCAAATGCTTAGAAAATTAATCAGAGTTCTTGATTGACCAAAAATTTAAATTGTTAGATTGTTGGATTCGATGAGAGGGGAATTCTACATGAATAAACTACTCCCTCAACATACATGTTATCAAACTTCAACACAATAATACTAATTATTTCAACATGTTAATATTTTATCATTTTGACAACTAGAGTACAAAGAACACAATGGACATCAAGCCAAGCCCTATCTTTACTTTTGTACTGCTAGGATGTAAGTGTGTGAGAGAGAAAATTATTGTATAAGGATGGAAGCTAAAAATAACATGAATTGTGTAAAATCAAGGTGGAATTGGAAACCCATGAGATGAAACTAATAATGAAGATGGAAGCCCTAGATTTGGTAGAGAAACCAATAGCCATTGAACATATTCATTAGTCACCTCTTTGCAAATGCACCATCATTGGCCAACTCTCCAACAAAACGTGAAAACAAAACACCCCAAGACAACTTCATATTTCCTCTAATAAATTTTATTTTCTTGTGGCATCTTTTCATTTGATCTACCTCACATTTCCTTCACATATAGAAATTTAATTTTGTCTTGTTGGTATTTAGATCATACACAATGAGAACATACTAGAGAGCTCATTGTCATATGCGTTTAATGTCTTTGAAACAAAATTGCTTGTACAAACGCCTTTTTGCTCTCTCTCGGATCATGTGTTAAAAACAATTGTGAAGGAAATTAAAATCAAGTTAGTCATGAGGGTCTGATGATTAACGATGGAATGGGTATAACCACATTCAACATCTATATGGAATACTTAAAAGACTAGTATGTTCAACTAAATTAAGCTTATATTTAAATGAAATCGTGACCTAACTAACAACCAAGGGTGAATAATTCATAAGTTTTAAGTGAGATTATGGCCTTCTAGTTGAATAATCTTAGGCCACAACACTTATTTTTTCAATTGGCTTTAGTTATAAAAAATTTAAAGATATATGATTGAAAATGACATTCTTGCTGTAAGAAAATTGCCATGTCGATTTTTGGAATTTGAGATTTGTTATCCCCATTTTGTGGGATAACTAAGGAGATTATGTCTCGAGGTCCTCAGGTTGCATATATGGAGTACCGAGAGACTACATGACCAACAATATCCATTTGCATAGATGGAGACCCTTCTCATGACCACAAAGGTCATAAATTTTCAGATGGCATCCACCACACCAGCTGGCTTCCGAGAGGCAATGGGCCTTGCTCCATGAGGTACAAGTCGGGTATTATGGTGAGTGCCATTTCAATATTTGAGGCATTTGAGTATGTTGTATCTTAGTCTGCTTTAGATTTCATGACATATGCTTGGACATTATGCCTTTTGCCCTGTTTCACCTTGGTGGTTGACTTTGTTCCCTGGTAAGTGGTTTTCCTCGGGAATGGGTTTGCTACTAGGAACTCCCTTGAAGAGCCATCATACCATTCCCGACCATACTTACCACTTTTCATCACTTAAACCCCACATTTCCTTATCTCTTTGGATTTTAGGGTGTATTGACCCAAGAAGGGGTTGTCCCTCGTTCTATGGGAAGAAGGGGCTAAAGGCCCAGAGGGATTGATGTTGGGTAAAAGATAAAAGCCTATATATAAAACTTCCAGATGTTTCGCCCAAGGATCCCCCAAGAAAGCAATTAAACACTTATCTGTAAGAAAAGGGGGACCCACAAGAATAAAATGATAGAATGCTTAGGGGGTTAGTTGGAGGATAGGAGGTCTCATCACGAGATGACCTATCATGATCATATGTGTCTAACGTTATGAAATTACCATCATTTGGACACCAAGCCAGGGTAGTGGCTCTCAATTGCACAACTGAGAGAAAGGGGGTCTCATCACGAGCCAACCTTCTCATTTCCACAAGGTATTTGTGATTGACACTGTCATTATCTGGACACCACGCCAGGACAATGGCCTTCAACTTATCCTTAAAACATGAAAGCAACAAAGAATGGGCTTGGAAAGATTGCATTGCAAACAAAGGTGCCACACACCCTCTACAAAGGCACCCATGAATGCGACACTACAACCCCTTGCATGTCATGAACCCCATGCCCATTGAGTTTTCGTCCTTAACCACTCCATCCACTTTACATGGCTTAGAGAGGGATCACTTGGGAAACACTCCTTGACCTAGGCAAGATCTTCCCAATAGGACACCTCGTCAACCCTCCCATATCCAAGCTTGACAAGTCACATAATGTCTTTGAGCATTTACTTGTTTAACAAGGTAATCTTTGATGCACATGCTTAGATGGCTCATTTATTGATTTGATTTACTCGTCATGATATTTTTACTTGAGATCCTTGGAGGGCGTGCTTATTTGTCTTTGCAGGACCTTGTTGGTGGACAATTTTGGAGGAACAAGCCTAGCTTGGGCTTCCATGGGGCATGAAGCCCATAGGTTGGATGCCAAGGGCCCACATGGTGGATGAGAGAGACATACCTTTAGAGGCCTAGAAGACATGGTGGACAATATGACCTATCCCTCACATGCCAAATGTTTTGCCTAGGAGAGGCAAAATGTCACCTTTAGAGGCATGGCATCATCTAGGAGGGCGAGGGTTTGGTGGTGAGTTATTATTCATTGACACAAGGACGTTTTGAGGAGAATGAGGCTTTGACCATGAATAAATGACTTATATGATTGACATGTGGCTTTGGGAAGCCTAACTACACTTATCCAACACCAACGACTTGTTCCTAGTGTCAAAACATCCCCTAAAGGGGTGACGTCACCTCAAATTAAGGTTTCTTTTTGTGTAAAAGAAAATTTTAAGTGAATTGTTTCATATTGTCTTTGTAAAGGGGCAAGATTATGGCTGTTGACCCCTAGTCTTGTGGTTTAAAACTAAAATTATGTGGACAAACTATTTTATTGACATTTGTATAAATAGAGATCATAAGATCTCATTTCATTACACAACTCTCCCATTTGGAGAAGTATTGGACTGAAATTTTTGCTATCTTTGGCTAGTTCTCTCTCTTGTGCTCTTGTTTATGGCTATCTCTTTGGTTATTGGTTGATGGAAGTGATGCGCTAGCCTTAGAAGGCTCTTCTTTTCTATTGTGGTGGTTTGTCTTAGCTATTTTCCTTGAATTGGTAAGCTTTTTTTACATTGTGCTATCATTTGTTATTCAAGTCAAGGTTATTTGCTAGAGTAAGGTGGGAAGTATAAGGGCATACATGCCCACCTTAGTCCCCATCATTTTATGCTTACATGTTATTGGTTTAACAAGGGTTCGCTAAGAGAAGTATAAGGGCATAAACCCTCTTAGCCTAAACCCTATCTAGAGATACTTACCTTGGGGAGTAAGAGGATTTACACCCCCAAGGAGGTAGTACCTCTATCTCTTTCTTTGCTTGACTCCATTAACCCAATTATTAAAGGCACTAGTCATTTACTTGTTGCATTGAAGAATTAATTTGTTTCCTTGGTAAGTGTGAAAATTTCAAGTTTTAAAGTTGTCTCTTTGGGAAAGTGTTCCTTGAGCCTTTGGCTCCCTTGTCTCATTGAGGCATCCCCTTTCAATCACAACTTCTTGCTACTATTACACAACTAACCTTCTAACACTTAATAACTCCTAAACTAACCCTAGGATTTAACCCTAACTTTTCCCTAGCTCTCTATTAATCCTAACGCACCTATTGGGCTAGTTAGAAGTGGTTTCTAGTGGTTGATTTTTTTGTTGTTAAGCTTGGTTTGCTACAACCATAAGACTGATAATATCACTGCAATAACCTTTTGTTTTAGGCTTTCTTTTTGTGCTAAAGTTATTGCTTAATCATTGGTGAGTTGAGCTAGCTTTCACTAGCTTTGTCTCTTGTTTATTTATCATATGCTTGGCACTTATATTTGCAGCCTTTGCTATATTTATAGAGCTAATATAAATCATTTACTATTGCTGCAAATTAGAGACAACAAGCTTAACTTGCTTGTCCAACTAACATATTACAAGAATCCTTGGTTTTTCATTGTGTCTTGGACATGTACCTTACTCTCAACGAGTTACTCAACTCTTTTGGCTACCCTTAAACCTTCCCAAGACTCTTTCCCAAGTTCTTCATACCACTTATAATTGACCTCTAGGGACACCCATTCATACTTATCATTTTCCATCTCATTTCCCCTCAGGGTCATCGAGATTCCCCCCTTGAGGTGACTACCTCACCTCTAAAGTGACGGTGACACCTGCCTAAGGTGACCGTGGGTAGGTTCCCTCCTAGTTGTTGCCATTTGGTGGTTGGGTCGGGCTTTTCCCAACCTACAACTTGTGTGATAACAAGATTAAAGTTTTCATTTAGTAAATTTTTTCCAACCTTAATATATCAAAGAATGATGTGAGCGCAAATAAGGCCTCGAGCTACTCCGATATGATGTTATAATGCTTTTTCCAATCAAGGATCCAACATCTTTCCTGATTTCCTCCCATCAAACAAACATATATATATATATATATATATATATATANAAATCTATAAGCAACGATGACATGTATATAACAAAAACTCACCAAAGATAACTTATCAAGGTTGTTGAGGCATGCCATCAAATACGCTTGTATGATTTTCATCATCAACAGAGTTGGCTAAACCTTCAAATACCTCAAAACCTAGAAACCCCATAGCCTCTATAGCATGAGCAAGCTAAAATTTTGTGCTTCTTGCAACAAGATACAAGGGAGTGGCACATTCTCCAGATGGCTCAAAATCGAGAAACCCAACAACCTTTACAACGTGATCAAGCTACACTTTTACATTGATTGCAATAGGATGCAAGGGAGTAGACACATATCACTATTGCATAAGGAACAATTGTGGAAGTGGAGGAGTTGAACAAGTGCTAAGCTGCAACATATTCATAAATGTTGAGGCAAAGCACATAGAGACATTGGACCTACTTTTATTTGTGTTGAGAATAGATTATTATAGCCATTGTATGAACAACTAACTTTGTCATGCACATCATTCCATAAATAAGAATAGTTCATACACCCATAAACATATTCCATCTTTACATGTTAAACCTAAAAGCAATTGTTGCTTTAAGAAATTTAGTAACAATTTTCAATTCTCACCTACAATAATTGCTTGAAGAAGATATTGTAATAATGAGGGTAGTGTGTTCTTATGTCATGGAGAAGATTTGTATTTAAAATTATTTTTTCATGGGATTTTTTTGATAATAAATACTATTAGGTAGTCAAGTTGAAACATAATTTCAATTGCACAAAGTTGTTTTTATATAATCACAACACATCATCATTATGAGACAAACAAAGTTTGCACTAGACTCAAATTTTGTTCATTCGTTGTTTTTTTTTAGTTAATTCCATTTTTTTGGGAACCATGTTTTCACCTGCCTTTCACAGTGTGCATCGATTGCTTACAATCATGACCAACTGCACTTGACACATGGTTGGGTGTCATCATCTTTAATTATGCTACCTTGTCATACAAATGGATGTAATATTCTTAATTGTTGACATATTGATGCTACCTTGTCGTACAAATGGATGTAATATTCTTCATTGTTGACATGTTTCCAATGCCTGACCTTTAACTAGTCAAATATGATCATCACTTTTCACATTGTGTAGGGATGTTTAATCACAAGATAAGAGTCGAGGAAGCTTCATCATTGAACTATATCAACCAATATCATTTTTGAGAAAAACCCTTTTGCCTCTTTTCACCACCTATACTATGGTTTGATTGTTTTTTTTAAGCTTAAGAAAAATTAAGTAACTATAAAAGAAAGACTAGGTCCATGATGCAACCAACTGCAATTAAAAAAAAAATAAAAATACTTTGAAATATGCAGACTCTCCATTTTGTTCTACCTTCCTTGCGTCCCTTCAAGGGTCTACTAGTTAAATACAAAATGTTCAAAGAAATCATGTTAAAAAGGTAGTGGACGTTAATAATCATGTTCATCAATATAATGATTGATCCATTAGAAAGAGTTAAACACACACTCCCAACCACTAAGTCACAACTGAAATCTCCTATTGATCCATTAGAAAGAGTTAAACACACTCCCAACCGCTAAGTCACAACTGAACTCTCCTAAGGATAAGATAGATTCAAAGTTGGAATCTCATTACTCGCCAACCCTCATTTCTCAATCAATTTAGTAAAGCAATCAACCGCATCACCAGCTTAACAGTTACCACATACAGTAGCAGCGACGTGTACAGGGTTTAAAACCCATAACATATCATACCATTGTTTGGTAATATTTTTCTGCGGGATTCCACTCTTCAATTTCAGTGAAAATGATGGCCTTTCAACCCACAACGACCAGCAGGCTGGATATTCATCCTCCATTGCTCCTCCGGAATCCTGCTTTCTTCTCCAAGGTGAGTACTCTTCTCCCTCTCATTTTTTTGTTTTTGTTGTAACGATAAGCTCGCTGCTCCTGTGTTCTCAGGGTTTAGGGTTGGTAATTAAGCTGCTCGTGCTTACATAATTGTCTCAGCATGTTGATAGCTGGCCACCCATTTTCACTGAAATCTAATGTAGTTTATGATAACTGCTATAGTAATCCGCCCTTAATACATCCATAACCGAACTCGGTAATCAAATCCCTGCCCAAATTTATGGGCATTCATGTGATTGTGCTCGTCCAGGGCAAACTGCCACGCACTGAATCTTTGCTAAAATGCGGGCTGGGCGATATGGTAACTGTGTTTTATTGATTAGAATATGGATGGTTTAACATGACAAAAGACTGGCCTAAAACAGAGATCGATGACAATAACTGTTGTCGAATACTCGGGGATGTTTCTTAAGTGAGAACTGCCAGTAATCTAGTTGAGCAATGTGTGGATAGAGCTCTTAGATATTCTGCAGACAATCACTTAAAAGTGTCTTAAACCACAAATATCTAGTCCGCATGAGCCACTCGCAACGTACATGATCAATGAACCAGAAAATCTAATTGCAAGTTCCGATGGGGTCATGGTTYTGTGGTGAAGATGGCGGCATGTCAAGCCCACCCCACCCACTGAGGTTCAATTACCTCAGAGGYATGAGTAAGTGGTCGGGGCCAGGTGCAAGTCCCGGGTGATTATGATGAAAGAGTACCCCTGTTGCGGCAGCTTAGCCAAACGCCAATGCACATGTTCTGTGGTTTGCYCCTTGAGGGYCGTCTCGTCTGCAYAAGGCAGCAGCTTGTTGTGTTTGCCCCTTGAGGGCCGTCTCGTCTGCACTAGGCAGCAGCTTGTGGTGCCTTGGGCCAATTGTAATGCTTCTCTTTGAGCTTAAAGGGAATCACTTTCAGAAAGTCTAATCACAAGAAGATTGATTGATTATAAATTCTATTACAGGATAGATCTATGCTGTCCGAGTGAACATTTTAAGGGGAAGAAAAATGGGAAAAATAGAAGTTACAGGGATAGCAAAATCTATCCATGCTAAAGGCATAGATGTGAACACCTGTAAACAACGCCTTGGAAAACTATCCTCCTGTTGCTGTAGCATAGCCAAAAGAAAGTGCTTATGTTCAGTGGTTTGCTCCTTGAGGGCTGGCTTGTCTGCACAAGCGGGCCACTTGTGTTGCCTGGCCTGTTTGGGCCTGTTGTAATGCTTCTCCCTGAGCTTAGAAGGAAGTAATTTAAACAAAATCTAATTATAAAAATCTTAATCACACCTTTTAAGTTTTATTACTGGCTGATAGACCTATGCGGCCTGAGTAAACATTTTAAGTGGAAGAAAAATGGGCAAAATAGAAGTAACAGGGCGAGTGAAATTTAATCATGCTAAAAGGTGAAGATATTAACAGCTCAAAACAATGCCTCAAAATCACCCCTTCCCAACACCAGGGACACGGCACAGAAGAAACTGGAATATTTCTCTTAAATCCCCAGATAAACAGTGTTATTAGAATGCTGCGATGGTAAGTGGAAAACATTTCTCTCTCTCTATACTTTTTGACTCTCTCCTTTGTTTCCTATCTTACCGATGCCAACTTCGAAGTTCAAATCATTATTTGAATTTGGTCGTTTTATTTTTTAGTAAGATCATCCTTGAATGTGAACTTTTTGTCAATATAAGATATTGTAATGTTCCCATCAATATTTTCCACACCAGCTAAGGATCTGGAAGTGTTGGTTCAGCCTTTTCATGTAGATACCCTTAACCTTGGACACCGACTGCAGTAATAGTTACGAGGCTAC
>JASDQU011025195.1:15941-32504 GCA_032191745.1 Picea mariana | reverse complement strand
GATACAAATTCCCCAACTTTTCCCATAAATCTTTGCCTATAGCTTCCTCTGACACATTCAGTAATACTGAATCGGAGAGATGCAGTTGAATTGTGCTCTTTGCCTTCCGATCCATCTTTTTCCAATCATCTGCAGAAGTTCTTGTAGGTGTTGTACCTAGATCTACCGTGATCCACTGATCTCTGTCCACCAAAATATCTTCCATCTTGATCTTCCACAGCTCAAAGTTTTCCCATTAAACTTCTCGATCTCCATCTTCGAATTTCTTGCCATTTCTTTTCACCTGAAAAACAATACCGCAGATCTCCCACTGTAACAAGGTTTATCACAGTCTCGAGCCAAACCCTTGACGACAAAGGCGTCCCCCTGAAGCCAATAAAGCTCTGATACCAAATGTAAATGCTAACCTTGTACAATATCTACTGCAAACTGATATTCATAAAAGAACAGAAAATATACAATGGCAAATACAAACATTACACAAAGATTTTTCACCTGGAAACCCAAACCGAGAAAAACCAGCATATATTATATTCGTACATTGTGTTACATTTTTTACAATACAATATACATATGGGTGCCAGCAGCATCCAAAACCCTAACCCAATGACCTGGATTAGTCCAAAACCCTAATTCCTTAACCGGAAATAGAAAAACCATCGGCAAAAAACCGTGTGCCGAAAAAACCACCTAAATATCATGTGGTCCCGGAAATATGTCGTCCCGGAAATATGTCATCCCGATAATATGTCGTCCTGGAAATATGTCATCCCGAAAAAAAAATTCAGGGGCGCTGCCCCCGTGCACCTCCCCTCTAACCCCCCTGCGCGCCCAGCACAGACACTCAGACACTCCTACTCATGCAAAGAACATAACACATACCCAACAAGATGGACCACACTTTGGCAAGAGAGGGGCCAAGTAGTGTTGAAGTTCACCACTACCTTCCATACCTTATGCACCAAGATGGGTATCAAAGACTCCGAGAAACATTTGGTTCTGAAATATCGTAGGTCTCTACACAGATACATCCAAACTAAAATGGATTTTCTTGACATCTCATCACTTGGTACTGCTTATCGATATGTTGTTAAAATCGAGCAAAAATTTAAGCACCAGAACAAACGGGAGTTCAGGTCTGCAAATCCGCAACAACCAAAGTATGATAAATATGTCCCTAACAAATAACCCCCCGAAAACTAGTCCAAGCCACAAGATAAGAATGATCATGGAAATATGAACAAGGACACTGGAAAATGGTGCGATTGCCACAAAATACCCTAGCGCAACACTAATGAATGTCACTCAAAACAGTTATTGGTGGTCGAGATCAAAGAGAAAGAGCCAAACCTTGATTCAAAATATGATTATGAAAATATTGGTAAAAGACGGATCATTGACGCAGACCCCACTGCTATTGTCACACCCACGAAAATTCAACCAGAAGAACCAACAAATCCTGAAGAGGGGGAGCACCTTTTTCATTCACGGATGTGGGTGAAGGGGACCCCACTGCATTTATTGTTGATAGCGAAAGCCAGAAGAACCTCATCTCAACAGAGAGCGTCAAATAGTTGGGATTGTCAACAACACCACACCTGCATCCATACAACATAGGGTGGCTTCAAGATCTTTGTGTCATCCAGCAGTATTGATTGTCATACAACATCCAAACCCTCAAGGATAAGGTATTATGTGATGTTTACCCACTAGATGTATGTGATGTTCTCTTGGGCCAACCATATATATGGAAATACCATGTTGTTTATGAGTCTCAACCTCGAAGTGTCATTGTTTCTCTAGGGGGTCATCTCTACAGAATACCAGAGGTAGTTCCAACTATTGTCCCACCTAAACAATGTCGCAAGGTAGTATCTCATACTAAAAAATTTAGCTTCTTCACAATCTGTTCAAAAGGGAAACATAAGGATAGTGCAACCACTACAGCCTCGACCTAAGCACCTTCTATCCAACTGAAGCAAGTCGACAAGATTGCAGCAAAACATAAAGATTCATTCTGCACATAGTCATCTCAAGTAGCCCGACTGGTTGAGTAGAGTCAACTCTGCCAACAACAGGTTTGTAATAGCCTTCCACAAACCAAGCAGCACGACGTCTCCAGCAAGGAAAGCAGCTCACCAAGATTCAGATTCAGAAAACGCTTCCCTCTCTCCCCTGAGAACTCAATGAAATGGATACCATTGCTTCCTAAGGAGGGAGGATTGATCCAGGTGAATATCGGTGTCCACCCACCTATTCCACGAGCTCAAAAAAAAAATTTCCATCTTGGTAATTTTTCGGGTTCCAAACTTCTGGGGTCGTTTTGAGGCCCTAAACAACGTTTTTTGGGGATTTGCGGCCCAAGTGAATAATCTAGACACTGACCTAGTCCAATCAAAAATCGTTCTTATCAGTTATACCTTTCCAATAGTGTATCGAGTGACCCAAACGGAGGTCGTATGAAAAAGTTACACCCTCGGGAAGTTGACGTATCAACTACCCCTATCGGGGCCCGCAAACCTTTTGAATTTTCATCTTCTGGGGTTAGGGTTTTGTATTTTACTTATGTTAAAAAGACCTTTGGAGCCTCATTGTAACAATCAACTTCTCACGGATGCGAGTCACCATCACATCTCCTCTCAGAGATAAGTTGCCACCATTCTAGCGAGTCTTTCACTCTGTATTTACTGTATTTGTACATTTTCGCTCATTAAGAGAAAATTGTGTATCATTGTATATATTTTCCTCTGGTTATATTTTCGATATATCTCTTTTATATTATTGTTTCTCTTTCAATATATCTGTATATTTCTATGTTATATCTCTGCTCTCATTTCATGCTGAAAATAATCCAGATTAGTGGTATCAGAGCAGACTACTCTTGATATTTTTTCAGTGCATGTCCCTGACGAGGTCCGAGTATAGAAAGTTGGGTCTAAAGATTGTCTCTCTTGAGGAAAATTGCTCTCGCACTCCCAAGAAACCCTCCATGGTGGAAGAAAAGAAAAACGACGGAGCAGAAGATTATATTAATATGTTGCTTGAGAAAGCTCTCACGTGACAGAGGGATGAAATGATGGAGAATTTGTCCCAAATCCTTCAACATCTGTCGATAACAACAGGTGTGTCTTCATCAAGAAACCACTTTGGAGGCACCTAGCCTTTCAAGGTACAGGTTAATTTTGATATTCTTGTATTTGAAGGTTAGATAGATGTGGATGCCCTAGACAAGTGGTTAAATTTGCTAGAAAGTTATTTCTTTGTTCACCATTTTTCTGATAGGGAAAATATCACCTTCACACTCCTTAAGGCTCTCCCCCATGTCAAACATTGGTGGGAAAATTACTGGGAGCAAATTTCCATAGAGGAGTCTGGAATATATGAGGTCGAGCCCACTTGAGATTTTTTTGTGGATGTCGTAAAGGAACAATATTACCTTGTTGTCAACTATGAGGACCAGTACATGAGATGGACCACACTGCGAAAAGAGAGGCACCAACCAGTGTCGAAATTCACCAATACCTTCCATACCTTGCACACCAAGTTGGGTATCAAAGAATTTGAGCGACATTTGGTTCTGAAATACCACGTGGCTCTACATAGATACATCCAAACTGAAATGGATTTTCTGGACATCTCAACACTCGATGTTGCTTATCGATATGTTAAAAATGTCTTTGGAGCCACATTGTAACAATCATCTTCTCATGGATGTGAGTAGCCATCACATCTCCTCTCAGAGATAAGTTTTCTCCATTCTAGCGAGTCTTTCACTCTGTATTTTACAGTCTTTGTACATTTTGTCTCATTAATAGAAAATTGTGTATTATTGTATATCTTTTCCTCTATTTATATTTTTGATATATCTATGTTGTATTATTGTTTCTCTTTCAATATCTCTGTATATTTATTTTTGATATCCCTGCTCTCATTTTGTGCCGAAAATAATCTGGATCAGTGGTATTAGAGCAGGTTGTTTTTTATCGTTTTTCAGTGCATGTCCCCGACAAGGTCCGAGTATAGCAAGTTGGGTCTCGAGCTTGTCTCTCTTAAGGACAATTTATCTGGCATGCCAAATAAACCCTCCATGGTGGAAGAAAATAAAAATGATGGAGTAGAAGATTCTATTAATCTGTTGCTTGAGCAAGCTCTCACGTGACAGAGGGATGAAATTATGGAGAATTTTTTCCATATCCTTCGACGTATGTCGATAAAAAAAGGTGTGTATTCATCAAGAGTCCATTTTTGAGGAACCTTGTCTTTCAAGGTACAGGTTATTTTTTATACTCCCGTATTTGAAGGTCAAATAGATGTGAATTCCCTAGACGAATGGTTAAATCTGCTAGAAGCTTATTTCTCTATTCACCATTTTTTTCCAGATAAACGATCACATTCGCACTCCTTAAGGCTCTCCCCCATGTCAAACATTGGTGGGAAACTTACTGGCAGCAAAGTTCAACAAAGGAGTCTGGAATATATGGGGCCGAGCCCACTTGGGAATTTTTTGTGGATGCAGTAAAGGAACAATACTACCCTATTGGAAACTATGAGGACCAGTACATGAGATGGACCACACTGTGAAAAGAGAAGGGCCAAGCAGTGTCAGAGTTTACCAATACCTTCCATACATTGCACACCAAGATGGGTATCAAATAATCTAAGCGATATTTGGTTCTGAAATACCGTCGAGATCTACAGAGATACATCCAAACATAAATGGATTTTCTAGACATCTCATCACTTGGTATGTCTTATCGATATGTTGTTAAAATCGAGCAGAAATTTAAGCACCAAAACAAACAGGAGTTTGGGTCTACAAATCTGCAACAACAAAAGTATGATAAATATGGTCCTAACAAACAGCCTCCCGAAAACCAGTCCAAGCTACAGGAAAAGAAGGGTCATGGAAAGACCAAGAAGGACATAGGAAAATGGTGTGATTTCCAAAAAATCCCCTGGCACAATACCGATGAATGTCACTCAAAAAATTCATTGGTGGCCAAGATCAAAGACAAGGAGCCAAAAATTCATTCATAATCTGATTCTAAAAATACTGGTAAAAGAGAGATCATCGACGCAGACCCCACTTCTATTGTCGTGACTGTCGCAATTCAACCAGAAGAACCAACAGCTCCTAAAGAGGGGGAGCGCCTTTTTCATTTACAGATGTGGGTGAAGGGGACATCACTGCATTTTATTGTTGATAGTGGAAGCCAGAAGAACCTCATCTCAGCATAGGTCATCAAATAGTTGGGATTGTTGGCAACACCACACCCACAGCCATACAACATCAGGTGGCTTCACCGGGGACAAGATATTCGTTTCATCCAGCAATCTTGATTGTCATACGGCATCCAACCCTTCAAGGATAAGGTATTAAGTGATGTTTCCCCACTAGATGTATGTGATGTTCTCTTGGGCCATCCATATATGTGGAAACGCCATGTTGTTTATGAGTCTCGACCCCGCAGTGTCATTGTTTCTCTAGGGGGTCATCTCTACAGAGTACCATACATAGTTCCAACTACTATCCAACCTAAACATTGTCGCAAGTTAGTATCTCATACTACAAAATTTAGCTTCTTCATAATTTTTTCAAAAGGGGAACATAAGGATAATGCAAAAACTACAGCCTTGATGCAAGCACCTTCTATCCAACAGAATCAGGTCAACAACATTGTAGAAAAATGCAAATATTCCTTCTAAACACAGTCATCTCAGGTATCCTGACTGGTTGAACAGAGTCAACCCCGCCAAAAACATGTTTTTGATAGCCTTCAACAAAACAAACCAAGCAACGTGACGTCTCCAGCAAAGAAAGCAACTCACCAAGATTTAGATTCAGAAAACACTTCCCTCTCTCCCCTAATAAATCAACACAATGGATACCATTACTTCCTAAGGAGAGAGGATTGATCTAGGCAGATATCGGTGTCCACCCACCTATTCCCACAGATATCGGTGTCCACCTGCCATTACTTCCATAAACAACATTTTTAGGGGATATGGGGCCTAGGTGACTGTCTTAGCCACTAACATGTGTCAGTCAAAAATTGTTCTTCTTGGTTAGACCTTTCCAACGGTGTATCAAATGCCCCAAATGGAGAACGTATGCAAACGTTACACCCCCGAGAAGTTGACATATCAAATACCCCCTTCGGGGCCTGCAAACCTTTTGGATTTTCATCTTTCAGGGTTAGGGTTTTGGATTTTACTTATGTTAAAAATGTATTTGGAGCCTCATTGTAACAATCATCTTCTCACAGATGCAAGTAGACATCACATCTATTTTACAATCTTGTACATTTTCATTCATTAATAGAAAATTGTGTATTACTGTATATCTTTGCCTCTGGATATATTTCTGATATATCTCTGTTATATTATTGTTTCTCTTTCAATATCTCTGTGTATTTATGTGTTATATCTCTGCTCTCATTTTGTGCCGAAAATAATCTGGATCAGTGGTATCAGAGCAAGATTCTCTTGATCTTTTTTCAGTGCATGTCCCTGACGAGGTCCGAGTATAGCAAGTTGGGTCTCGAGATTGTCTCTCTTAAGAACAATCTCTCTTGCATGCCCAAGAAACCCTCCATGGTGGAAGAAAATAAAAACGATGGAGCAGGAGATTCTATTAATCTGTTTCTTGAGAAATCTCTCACGCAACAGAGGGATGAAATGATGGAGATTTTTTTCCACGTCCATCAACATCTTTAGATAACAACAAGCACGTATTCATCAAGCAACCACTTTTGAGGCACCTCGCCTTTCAAGGTACAGGTTAATTTTGATATTCCCGTATTTGAAGGTCAGATAGATGTGGATGCCCTAGACAAATGGTTAAATCTGCTATAAGGTTATTTCTTTGTTCATCAATTTTCTAATAGAGAAAATATCACCTTCGCACTCCTTAAGGCTCTCCCCCATGTCAAACATTGGTGGGAAACTTACTAGGAGAAAAGTTCCACAGAGGAGTCTGGAATATATGGGGTCGATCCCACTTGGGATTTTTTTGTGGATGTAATAACGGAATAATATTACCCTATTGGAAACTATGAGGACCAGTACATGCGATGGACCACACTGCAATAAGAGAGGGGCTAAGTAGTGTCGGAGTTCACCAATACCTTCCATTCCTTGCTCACCAAGCTAGGTATAAAATAATATGAGTGACATTTGTTTCTAAAATACCGTAGGGCTCTACACAGATACATCTAAACAGAAATGGATTTTTGGGACATCTCATCACTTGGTACTGCTTATCGATCTGTTGTTAAAATCGAGCAAAAATTTAAGCACCAGAACAAACAGGAGTTCGGGTTTGAAAATTCGCAACAACCAAAGTATGATAAAGACGGTCCTACCAAACTGCCTCTTGAAAACCAGTCCAAGCCATAGGGAAATAAGGGTCATGGAAAGACGAAGAAGGACACTGAAAAATGGTGTGAATTCCGCAAAATCCTCTAGCACAACACCGGTGAATGTCACTCAAAATAGTCATTGGTGGCCAAGATCAAAGACAAGGAGCCAAACCTTAATTTAGAATCTGATTATGAAAATACTGGTAAAAGAAAGATCATCGACACAGACCCCACTATTATTTTCGCAACCGCAACAATTCAACCAGAAGAACCAACAGATCCTAAAGAGGGGGAGTTCCTTTTTCATTCATGGATGTGGGTGAAGGGGACCCCGCTGCATTTTATTATTGATAGCAGAAGCCAGAAGAACCTCATCTCAGCAGAGGTCGTGAAACAGTTGGGATTGTCGACAACACCACACCCACAGCCATACAACATCGGGTGGCTTTGTCAGAGACGTGATCTCTGTGTCAGTCATCAGTTTTGATTGTCATATGGAATCCAACCCTTCAAGGATGAGGTATTATTTGATGTTGCCCCACTAGATGTATGTGATGTTCACTTGGGCCAGCCATATATGTGAAAACACCATGTTGTTTATGAGTCTCGACCCCGCAGTGTCATTGTTTCTCTGAGGGATCATTTCTACAGAATACTAGAGGTAGTTCGAACTATTGTCCCACCTAAACAATGTCACAAGTTAGTATCTCATACTACAAAATTTAGCTTCTTCACAATCTGTTCAAAAGGGGAACATAAGGATAGTGCAACCACTACAGCCTCAACCCAAGCACCTTCTATCCAACAAAAGCAGGTCGACAACATTGCAACAAAATGCAAAGATTCTTTATGCACACAATCATCTCAAGTAGCCCAACTAGTTTAACAAAGTCAACCCCCCCAACAGCAGGTTTATGTCAGCCTTCCACAAATCGATCAGCGCGACATCTCCAACAAGGAAAGCAACTCACCAAGATTCAGATTCAGAAAATACTTCCCTCTCTCCCCCAGGAACTCAACGCAATGGATACCATTACTTCCTAATGAGAGAGGATTGATCCGGTCAAATATCGGTGTCCACCCACCTATTCCACGGGCTCGAAAAAACAATTTTCCATCTTGGCAGTTGTTCGGGTTCCAAAATTCTAGGGCAATTTTGAGGCCCTAAAGAACGTTTTTTGGGGATTTGGAGCCCAGGTGACTAACGAAGGCATTGACTTGGGCCAATCAAAAATCGTTCTTCTTGATTATACCTTTCCAACTGTGTATCGAGCACCCCAAACGGAGATCATATGCAAAAGCTATGCCCCTTGGAAGTTGACATATCAACTACCCCCATCGGGCCCGCAAACCTTTTGGATTTTGATCTTCCATGGATAGGGTTTTGAATTTTAATTATGTTAAAAAGGCCTTTGGAGCCTCATTGTAACAATCATCTTCTCATGGATGTGATTAGCCATCACATCTCTTCTTAGAGATAAGCTTCCACCATTCTAGTGAATCTTTCACTCTATATTTTACAGTCTTTGTACATTTTCGCTCATTAATAGAAAATTGTGTATTAGTGTATATCTTTGACTCTGTTTATATTTCTGATATATATTTGTTATATGATTGTTTCTCTTTCAATATCTCTGTATATTTCTGTGTTATATCGTTTCTCTCATTTTGTGCTGAAAATAATCTAGATCAGTGGTATCAGAGCAGGTTGCTCTTGATCATTTTCCAGTGCATGTCCCCAACGAGGTCCGAGTATAGAAAGTTGGGTCTCAAACTTGGCTCTCTTGAGGTAAATCACTCTCGCACGCCCTAGAAACACTCCATGGTAGAAGAAAATAAAAATGATGGAGGAGAAGATTATATTAATCTCTTGCTTGAGCAAGCTTTCACGCGACAGAGGGACAAAATGATGGAGAATTTTTCCCACATCCTTCAAGGTCTTCCAATAACAATAGGTGTGTCTTAATCAAGAGCCCACTTTGGAGGAACCTCGCCTTTCAAGGTACAGGTTAATTTTTATATTCTCATATTTGAAGGTCAGATAGATGCGGATTCCCTAGACAAATGGTTAAATCTGCTAGAAGTTTATTTCTCTGTTCACCATTTTTCTGACAGGAAAAAGATCACCTTCACACTCCTTAATGCTCTCCCCCATGTCAAACATTGGTGGGAAACTTACTAGGAGAAAATTTCCACATAGGAGTTTGGAATATATGAGTCAAGCCCACTTGATATTTTTTTGTGGATGCGGTAAAGGGACAATATTACCCTATTAGCAATTATGAGGACTAGTAAATGAGATGGACCACACTGGCAAGAGAGGGGCCAAGAAGTCTAGGAGTTCACCAATACCTTCCATACCTTGTGCACCAAGATAGGTATCAAAGACTCCGAGCGACATTTGGTTCTGAAATACCACAGGGCTCTACACAGATACATCCAAACTAAAATGGATTTTTTGGACATTTCATCACTAGGTACTGCTTATAGATATGTTGTTAAAATCGAGCAGAAATTTAAGCAACAAAACAAACGGGAGTTCGGGTATGCAAATCCGCAACAACTGAAGTATGATAAAGATGTCCCTAACAAACATGCTCCTAAAAACCATTCCAATCCACAGGAAAAGATGGGTCATGGAAATATGAAGGACACCAAAAAATGGTGTGATTTCCACAAAATACCCTGGCACAACACCAATGAATGTCTCTCAAAACAGTCATTGGTGGTCAAGATCAAAGACAAGGATCCAAACCTTGATTCAAAATCTGATTCTAAAAATACTAGTAAAAGACAGATCATCAACGTACACCCCACTGCTATTGTCGTGACTGCAACAATTCAACCAGAAGAACCAACAGATCCTGAAGAGGGGGAGCACCCTTTTTCATTTATAGATGTGGGTGAAGGGGACCCCACTGCATTTTATTTTTTATAGCAGAAGCCAAAATAACCTCATCTCAACAGAGGTCATCAAACAGTTGGGATTGTCGACAACACCACACCCACAGCCATACAACATCGAGTGGCTTCGCCAGGGACGAGATATTTATGTCAACTAGCAGTTTCGATTGTCATACAACATCAAACCCTTCAAGGATGAGGTATTATGTGATGTTTCCCCACTGGATCTATGTGATGTTCTCTTGGGCCAGCCATATATGTGGAAATGCCATGTTGTTTATGAGTCTCAACCCCGCAGTTTCATTTTTTCTATGGGGGGTCATCTCTACAGAATACCAGAGGTAGTTCCAACTACTATCCCACCTAAACAATTTCGCAAGGTAGTATCTCATACTACAAAATTTATCTTCTTCACAATCTATTCAAAAGGGGAACATAAGGATAGTGCAACCACTATAGCCTCAACCCAAGCACCTTCTATCCAATAGAAGCAAGTCGACAATATTGTAGCAAAACACAAAGATTCCTTCTACACACATTCATCTCAGGTAGCCTAACTAGTTGAACAGAGTCAACCTCGCCAAAAACAGGTTCGTGATAGCCTTCCACAAACCGAGCAGTGTGACGTCTCCAATAAGGCAAGCAACTCACCAAGATTAAGATTTAGAAAACGCTTCCCTCTCTTCCCCGGGAACTCAACGCAATGGATACCATTGATTCCTAAGGAGGGAGGATTTATCCAGGTGGATATCGGTGTCCACCCACCTATTCCATAGGCTCAAAAAACAATTTTCCATCTTCGCAGTTTTTCGGCAGTTTTTCGGGTTCCAAACTTCTGGAGTCGTTTTGAGGCCCTAAACGATGTTTTTTTGTGGATTTGGGGCCCAAGTGATGTCACAATACATTCACCTCGATCAATCAAAAATCGTTCTTCTCGGTTAGATCTTTCCAACAGTGTATCGAGCACCCCAAATGGAGATTGTATGCAAAAGTTACACCCCGGGGAAGTTGACGCATCAACTACCCCCAGCGGGGCCCACAAACCTTTTGGATTTTCATCTTTCGGGGTTAGGGTTTTGGATTTTAATTATGTTAAAAAGGCCTTTGAAGCCTCATTGTAACAATCATATTCTCATGGATGCGAGTATCCATCACATCTCTTCTCATAGATAAGTTGCCACCATTCTAGCGAGTCTTTCACTCTGTATTTTACAGTCTTTGTACATTTTCACTCATTAATAGAAAATTGTGTATTATTGTATATATTTTCCTCTGGTTATATTTCTGATATATCTATGTTGTATTATTGTTGCTCTTTTAATATTGTTGTATATTTCTGTGTTATATCTCTACTCTCATTTCATGCCGAAAATAATCGGGATCATTGTCATTCTACAATCTTTGGCCATGTGTCCAAAGTTGTTGCATTTGTAGCATTCCACTTCAGTGCTCAATGATTCAAACATGTTGTAGCTTCTTCTCTGTGTTTCATGGGCCTTATTGGATAACCATTATGTGCATGACTTTCAAATTTGTTTATGGTCTTGCTATTAGCTCTACAATTTACAGCTTTATGTCCAAAATTATTACATGCATAAAATAAAATAAAAAAGATAGTTTGATACCTGGGAGTTGAAGGTCTTCTGAAAGGAGTTACTCTTTTGAATCCTTCTTCAACCTGAGGCCTGCTTGTTTCTGATTGTCTCTGATTTTGAAATATGACTCTTCTAGGTGGAGGAGTGTCCATGTGATCTTCCATGTAAAACTTCTTGTCTCCTCTAACTATTTTTGCATAGCTTCTTTGTTGTGTTTCTTTATCTGTGGTTTTGGAGCTTGAACCTCTTTCTGTCTGATTGTATCCTATCCTAGACTTTTCATGATGTGGCCTTTGACTATTGTTAATATTATACAAAACCTTTGAATTGTTCTGCATATTCTTTTGTTGAAGGTATTTTCTCAATGTAACAACCTTTGCTTCCAAATTTCCAATTATCTTGTCTTTTTCTTCCAGTTGTTCTTTGAGTTCTTCTTCGATTATTTTGTATTATTCTATTTGAACCTTTAATTTAGTGATAATTTTTTCTAGTTCTTCAGAGTTTGAATTTTGAATGTCTTCTTTCTTGTCTAGTTTTGCCTCGAGTTTCTTTTTTTTCTTATTTTCTCTTTTTATAACTTCTATAGCACTCAACAATTCTTCTCTGTAGTCAACTTTTTCTTCTTTATAATCCTCTTCGGTGTCTTCTTTATCAGAGTCTTCTATTTCCATGAATATAACTCTTTCTGTCTCACTTTCACTGGCTTCATCTTCATCTGATGAGGAGCAGTCTTCTTTGGTGTAAAAACTTTTCATGAAGACTTTATTTTTGGTTATTTTTCCTTTATATGTTTGTTTGTTGTTTGAATCATCCTCTTCATGTCTTTTCTTTTTCTTGTGAGGGCATTTGTTATAAAAATGACCAATACCATCACAGTTAAAAAAAATCAATGGAAGCTTACCTTTATATATGTCATCAGTTCCCTTCTTCAATCTTCTGACAAAGTTGGCCACTTCTTCATCATCTTCCGATATGTCATTGCTATTGCTATATTTTTTTCCTTTTTCTTTCCCTTTTGCTTTGACCTTTTGGATGCTTCGAATGTTGCTTCTTTTATACCTAGATTTTCTTGTTCAGTTCTCATTTCATAAACTGTGAAGATTCCATGTAGTTCATCCATGCTTATTGAGTCTAGATCTGCTCTTTCTTCTAGTGTTGAGATCTTAGGATCAAATCTCATAGGAAGAGATCTTAGTACATTTTGAACAATTACAGATTCATCAACTTTTTCTCCCAATCCTATGATTGCATTCATTGTTTCATCAACTCGTAAGAAGTAAGATGCAATATTCTCATCTTCCTTCATCTTTAGCTATTCTAATTGACCTTTGTAAGTTTGAAGCTTTGCTTCTTTGACTTTTGAATCTCCTTCATAAATATTTTGAAGTTTGTCCCAAATCTCTTTAGCGGAGCTAAAATGTATAACTTTGGTATATATCGAATCAAAAAGACCATTCAAAATTCCATTTGTGGCTTTTGAATTATTTAGACTGATTTTCTTTCCATTTTCATTTGTTGGCGGAATTGTTGGTTCTTTATATCCATCCACAATTGATTGTCAAACCTCAAATCCAAGTGCTTATACATATGTTTTCATCCTTCTGCTCCAAAATGCATAGGTATGTCTATCAAACTATGGTATTCCATTTTTATACATATTTTTTCTCTCCATGATCTGCCTTTAAGTGGTTAAAATTATTTATGAAGGAACCTGCTCTAATACCAATTATTGGTTTACTGAGAGGGGGAGTGAATCAGGAATAGAGAAATATAATCATTTTTAACCACAATATGCAAGTGTTATTTATCTTTGTGATCAATATAGCATTATCCTCAATAAGTGCAGAGTAAATAAACCATCAGAAAATGAACAATCATACACATACACAGTACACTAGTATTTTTACATGGAAACCCAATGCGGGAGAAAACCACGAAAATGTTTTTTATTATGTGTCTTTAAGAATTACATTCATTGGAAGCACCAACTTCCTTTGTTCTCCAACTGCAACTGGAAGGAGGCTCTGACCCCCTATATTTTTAGGCTACAACCTAAGGGAAGATACAACTCCCCAATTCTCTGGCTACAACTAGAAGGAGGCTACAACCCCATATATTCTATGGCTACAACCAGAAGGTGGATACAACCATATATGCTTGCCCCATCCAACCATCATGAAATATAAGCATCAAATGAAGGAACCACAGCCAAACTATCACTGTGACATATACCATTGTAAACCTGTACCAACATTTACAAATGACCTGTAGCCAACTTGTACCATTGCCTTGTAATCAACATGTACCTGAACTAAGCCTGTAAAACCCAAAAACCATAGATACATGACATGTCTATTATACAGCATGTGTATGTATGTTCCCTATCTATACTGCAGCTCATGTATGTACACGACCTATCTGTTATGAAACATGTGTATGTATGTGCCATATCTATATTGTATCCCATGTATGTATATGACCTATCTGTTATGTATCCTGTGTATGCCTTTTGAAAACTAGGGTTTTCTCTCTTCAGAAAAATTCAGACCCTCTATAGCCTCTTTCACATCAACCTGCAACCCGTCACTATGTCCAGACTATAACTATACCCGGTGCATACATCCTCATACATATCCTTTACCCAAAGCATCTAGTCATGTGCCATATAAGTATGTGCAATCATGAATGAGTATAATAACCCTCACATGAACTAGACATTAAACCCTTTTTGATATTCAGCCTCTCAATACATCAACCACTTCACACATACAAGCTCTCAACCATGTATCACAAGAACACTTAACCATATGCCAAGAAATACAAGATGTTTCTCAACACTAACAAGATATATCAATGATAAATATTGATTATACCAGCACTATATTTCTATAGATATGACTTATATAGAAGGTCCCATGTAGCCACTAATATCTCTAGGGAAAATACTTAAACCTCCATAACCATTTCTCATGTATACAACAAAATCCAACTACTCATAGAAATAAGACATACCTTTTGAACCAGTAGATAGATCTGATGTACTTGATCATTGTAGACCTTCATGGGATCTTTGTTTAGACTCTAGATACCCGACATCTTCAACTTCTCAAGTTTCTAGGGATTTTCTTTCATGTACGCGCCCTAATTTATTTCTATCCCACGTACATACGTGCCTTGCTCCACTGGAACCTGCATACACCTCAAAAACTAGGGTTTTTTTCATTATTTTCTATAATTCCAAAACTTTCATCGTCAACCCTTCATGTTAGTGCAGACTTTGCAACTTCGGATATATCAATGAGTACCTGCAATAAACCTTACACAATAATAGATATTCAATTTTCTCAATAGGTGATAATAAGAGAGTTGTGCTCTCTTATTTGTACTTCCATGTAGCTTCCTCAAGGGGTTACCTTCTAACCAACTTAACCCAATTTCCTTATTTTAGGGATAACCCACTTCTAACCACTTGTCCACTTCTAACCCACTTTGCTACAAATAGTAAATTCTCCACTTCTAGTTGCAACTAATTTATTTTTAATTATTTTCTTATTGCAACAACTTAACCCATGATTAACTCCTAGTTTTAGTCACTTGACTTAGTCAACTTCTTCTAGGAGCTTCTAGAATAATTTTGACTTCCTTCACCTTCTAGATAACTCATGAGGGTTCTCCAACTTCACAAGGCCATAACTATCTAATCGAGAGGAGTTATGAGGCATTCCACATATCACTGGAAATGACATGGCATGTACTATCCATATAGAATAGTATTACCTGAATATATATTAAACTGCATACCATTATACATCAATCAAACTGAAGTCCCTTAACCATATTGTTGGGGCTACCGGACTTGCTTCAAGGGTTTACATCAATGACAACCAACCCAAATAATCAACAAACATTTTATAGAGCCATTATATCCACCATGTATCATGGGATATTATGTTTTAGGGGCTTCTTAGAGAGGTTAAGCATTTGGTTTCCTCATATATAGAGAGGGACTCAGGAGTTCTACCTCAGTATAAACCATAACACAACTTGTGGAGGATTATCACTACTTGTCTTTTTTTACTTCTTTTTTGTTATGGATGACTTGTGTGCCTTCTCTTGGAGATGATAATTTGGATGGTTTCAAGTTTTCATGGATGATTTCATGGTTAGAGTTTCATGGTGATCATTGATTTATCTAGTAAGTGTTCTTCCTAAGTCTTTGTTGGTTTATTTCTTAGATATATTAGGTGTAAATGTGTTTATCAAAGTGGTGATGATGCATGTTACCTTGTATTTCTCTTGAATAAACCTTGTTTTGAAACCATAGGAAGGTTTGTAGTGGACTACCTTCCCTTGTTAATCATTTTGTTGAATCGTGTTCAAGGACACAAGAATATTTTTAGGTTTTGTAGTGGACTGTCATAGTTAGGTTATTATAGGATAATTCCTTAGGGTTTGTAGTGGACTACCCTAGGGTTTTACCCAAGATCCATCATGATCTCATCTTTTAAATATTCTTAGAAGACATAATAGCTTCTTATGGTTTGTAGTGGACTACCTTAATTTTCCATTCTAAAGGGTAAATACCTAGGGTTTTTAGTGAACTACCCTAGGGTTTTATTCTTAGGTCTCTTTTTCACCTTTGTCTCAAATAAAGTGCACAATTTGACTCCATATGCCCAAGAGGATTAGACGACACTAGTCTC
>JASDQU011025194.1:17168-32286 GCA_032191745.1 Picea mariana | reverse complement strand
CTTGAAGCCCCAAAAGGTCAAAGAAGTCAAAGAGCTTGCAAAGAAGAAATTATTATTTAAATGATAAAGTAAAGTGACAAAGTCAAGAAGGATTATTTAAATAATAAAGTGAAGTGACAAAATCAAAGAAGATTATTTAAATGATAAAGTGAGGTGACAAAGTCAAGGAGGAATACTTAAATGATAAAGTAATGGAGAACTTTCTAATTATGGAAAGTAGTCAACCCTAAAATGAGGAAAATAGGTTAAGTGACCTAGAAATGGGTTAAGTGAACTAGAAGTGGGTTAAGTAACCTAGAAGATGCTTTTAAGGAAGATACTTGGAAAGTATAAATAAGAGGCAAGGGTCTCTTGTGAAATTGTATCACTTGAGCACATATTGAAGATCTATTATGAGAGAGAGGAGATCTAGAATCTCATGGACGCATCAAAGTTTTGGTAAGTCTGAGATCATGATGACAAAAGCCTCGAAAGTTTAGAAACCCTAGTTTCTGAGGTATACGCAGGCTGCAGTGAGCCATGGAACGTACATACACAGGCTGAATGAAGACATAGCGCATACAGTGGATGAAGTCATGAAGACTTGTGTTTGAGTTGATGACAGGCTCTTGAAGACTGAAGTGGGTTCCAGATCTGCATTCTATGGGCTCATATCTGCCATAAGAATCTATGGTTTGGTTACATTGTTGTCTTGATGGATACTTATGCTTGTTGTGTAGTGAATGCTTAAGGCATTCTTGGTATGGTTGTTGTGATGTGGTTTGTGTTGGTTGATAGAGTGAGAAACACTATTATGATTTAGTATTGATATGATTGCCATAATATGTTGATTGCTTATACATGATTAAGTAGCATTCATATTGTATGGTTGAGAAGCATGAGTAAGTTGTTGGAGAGATTGGATGTGTTGTGATTGGTTATGGGTCAGATTGGAAAATGAAAGACAGAATATAATGTGATTGATGGTTGCAGAGGATATGAGTTGATCTTGAAGAGAAAACCCTAAGTAACTTAGATGTGATACGTAGGCTATAGTACAAATTGGGTGCATACACACATGAGATGTACTACTAGTAGGGCACGTACATACACGTGTTGCACTACCGACAGGTCACATACCTATTGACAGATTGATATCTGTTGAGGATTGTTGCCTCATCTCAGTTGGTGATGAGGGTGTAAGCCGAGTCTTGCATTATAGATATGGTTCTCTTGTAGAGTTGTACTCTATTCCGTTGTTGCTAATAACCCAAGGATTGTAGTCCATAATAAAAAGAAAATTGTACATACATCTTGTGCTCCTTGTGTTCCTTGTGGTGATGGTTTATTGATGATATATGTTGTTGTTATTTGTTTTTGATGTATATTTACATTTGACTAGTTATGAATGACAGTAATAAGTAATGAGTACATGGTTATTTCTAACCAAGAAGTTTGTGAAGGGGAAAAGTTTTGAAAAAGATCCCCACACTCATTCACCCCTCCTCTAAGTGTGGTAGGCATGTCCAACAATTCTCACACCTACCAATGTTCTTGCCATCCATTCGAATTTTCCATGTCGATTTTGAAGTGGGTGTGGAAGCACATCAACTCCAAAGTCTCACACCTACCAACGTTCTTGCCATCCATTCGAAGAACCGTGAAAATTTTTGTCATGCAGCTTGAATATAGCTAGTTTGAGGCTATGTTGATCTGTCAGCCTACAAAGCAAAGGAACAATTATTGATCAAAGATAACCCTTCTTTCTATAATGCCAAGGTTAGGAGAGAATTCATGGGCCTAATATATGTTTTCTTATCAATCTATTGAGACATGGGCACATAGGTAGAACCCATATATGTTACAATCAACCAATTTGATTGTGCTAGTATTGGAGCGAGAGTTGCAACAATGTCCAAAAGGTTCAAAATCTAGGTAATGTTCATGTAGTAATAAGACAAGGGAATAAATATGAAAAGTACAATGCACCTATATCTAAAGTTCAAACCATTGAAATTTATTAAAACCATCTTCATATATGCAACAAGTTCAAGAAAGCTTGATGAAGTAGCACAATAGTTCTATCTGGTGACACACAATGACACGTGAATGGTTGATTTGTTAAGTTGAATCACAATTAGAAGTCTCTCGAGTCATGTTCCTTGCAAATATGGATGGATACAATGTGTCACTATAGGGTCATCAATGCTTGTCTTTCCTAAAAAACATGTTACAACGTACTATAAACAATGCAAAGTGAAGGAATCTTGAAGTGAGATAGACTTAGGGAAGCATGACATTGAGAAGCCAATAAACCTAGGAAAGTGTGAGAAGTCATATGGAACTTATGACTTAATTCAAAGGCATCTGGCACTTACGATTTAATTCTTTGATGTTGTAGAGCCATAATATATTTTTGGACATGAATACTATCATTATTTTTGACAATTTTCATTACTTGTTGAAACTCAATAAAAAAAATACAATCTACAAAATAAGTTAATTAGATATTCAATTATTTTTGAACTTTATCACCAGTAGCAAGAGGTTAATAACATGTGCTCCTTGCTCAAGGGACTTTTGGAGACATTGTGAGACAAGATTGGATGACATAGACCTAATTTTCAAGACAATGAAGATGCACATACACAACTACAACAAAGAGCTAGTTTGGTTTATCATTTTTGAGAGAGAAAAATGGTATGTCCATTTTATGCTTTTGTGCATTTAAGCATAAGTCCTTACAAAAACATCAAATTAAAACATAGTCAAAAGGTTACTTGTTCCTTCATTAAATCAAATGGTACAAATTAGAAACAATTCCATTATAGGCAATAGTAGAACACAAAGGGTTACTACTTGTTCTTATGGTAATTGGAAGTTCTCTACATGATCAACCCCATGCAACATGGATGAATGTGTAGTACATGCTTTCTCAAGGGAAAACAATACATGATTATCAATAAATAACACTTCTAAAATGCATGGTAAAAAACATAGTTATCTTTGAAGAAGTCTGTGAATGCTTTTTGGACATGGGAATATTTTTAGAGGCTAACATATTTGTTGATCCATTCGTATACTTGGGGTTTTATGCTCATAAGTTGAAAAGGAAAATTGCTTACATAATCTCAACAAAACTTGCAAGTCAAATCTTGTGAATCTAGTAAGCAATCAAAAGAGTGGATGCACTAAAAATATTGTGAGTCTTTTATTGAGCATGGTGTACTATGACAATGGGCTATCTATTGGATAGAAAAAGCTTATAGTTGATAGACACAACAACAAAAAATGCCTAATAAAACCAAATTTATTGTTAATGTGCAATGGCCTCTCGATTGAATCAGGGTTGTTGTGGAACACCCCTCTTCTCTCCTGATAGTGGAATGAATTTGGGGTGATCAACTTAAAGATTATACACTTAAGCAGTGCACCACTCCAGGTCAATAGGTGCTTAGAATAAAAGAAAGCTTGCAAAGGGAACAAGTTAACTCCTCCACTCTATATCAAGGTGCATAAAATGAAGGGAGCAGGCTTGAATTAAAAGAAAGCTTGAACAAGTTAACTCCTCCACTCTATATTGCTATTGCCACACATATCCCTCCAAGAGGTCAATTCGTTGAGTTGGATATGAGTGTGTTAGGCTTCCAAAAGCCAAGTGTCTTCAATCACCACCAAACCCTAGCCCTAGGGTGATGTCAATCCCTCAAAGGTGACATTTTGGCCTCCAAAGGAAAGTTGTTTGGATTGTAGCGGATAGGTGAGATCCTCCAAGGTGTCTCTTAGGCCTCCCAAGGCATGTCATCATCATCCGATGTGTGGGCCCTAGTATCCAACCTGTGGGTTTCAAGCCCCAAGGAAGCCCAATCTAGGCTTGTTCTTCCAAATATGTCTACCAAACAAGGTCCTGCAAAGACAATGAATATGCCCTCCAAGTATCTCAATTAAAATGCATCATGATGAGTAAACTAAATCAATAAAAGAGCCTCCATTTCTTCTCTATTTGTCTTGTGTATGAGGTACCCATAGAAGCAATTTGATTCTTGTTGAAACTAAAACTCCATACAATGTGGAACATTTACATGTTCCCCTTTACACAACCACATATTATTCCCTTCAACCACATCTAAGGACTCTTGACAATTTGGAGAATGAGAGCATGGGGAGTTGCAATGCTCAATTTCCTCATTTATCTTGATGGACCCAAAAGTATATGTAATAAATATAATGTCATGATTCAAGTATATAGGTGTATTTTGTACTAGGGCGCGTAGAGAGCCAAACCCTCCTAACTTAATGGACCTAAAATTAATATAAAATCTAATGAAGAACTAAGTGCTAGGTATGTGGGATGATTAAGGAATTTGGGGGAAATATAAAGAGAGAAATCCTCTAATATATATGAACCTAAGAAATATACGAAATACAATTTATCTGAAGGTGTTGGGCTTGTGGGAAGATTTTTGAAGTTAGGATATTACAAAGGGTGAAATCCATTATGGGTTTGTAGGGCTAAAAATGTTTATCTGATATGATTGACACTGAGGATTTGGCATATGGAAAGAGATTGTCTGATGATCCTTTTAGGCTCCAAGCTGTGACCCTTTTGAGCTTCAAAATATTTTTGTTGTATTGTCTAGCCAACAAGTCAATAAGAAACTCATGACATGAAAGGGAGAAATAAGATATGCATTTGAATAAGTTATTTTTCCCTTCAATGGTAGGTTTGTAGCTGACACACTAGGCTTCACGAATGACAATAGGCCTTAGTAATATAAAAGGGACTTAGAGTTGTAACTCGTATGCATCCGAGTTCCTACCAACCAATAGGTAAAAACCTCAGACAAGTAGCTAGCTCGTACATGACCAAATGACATCCAACCAATAGGCACAAACCTCAGACAATTAGCTAGCTCATACACTTGCTAGGCTTATTGACGACAATAGGTTAGGTCATCCATATTCAATATCATCCTCGTGGATGCTAGATGGGTTTGATAGGAGAATGAATAATTTAATAGTGCATACCCATACTATCATTTCACACTCATCAAAAATATTATGTGATGATTCCTTTATCGTCCAACAAATATCCATTTAATTCAGAAGTAAGGAACAATAGAGAGCTTAAACTTTTAATGAACATAAACCTCGACAAAATCAAGGTTTAATGGACCACATCATTATCATGCAATGTTATAGAAGAAAAACCTTTGGATCTACAACTTTTTCAATAGTTAGTGCCTAAAAAACAAAGGTGCATATCTAGGTGCTAACAGGGCCTTTACTTTCATGGTTTAAATGATGTAACCCAACATTTAAATTAGAATATAGGTCCCAACTATTATGGTCAAAAACATCAATTTAGCTTGTTATATTGAATCTAATAATGTATATAAACATAAGTCTCTCATAGGATCCATGGAATGAAGTAATGATAGATATGTTCTAAATAACACAAAAATGCATAAGCACACCATAATCATGATAAAGGCAATGGAAGAGATACGAGCTAAGGGATTTTTCTTTGGGTGTAATAAAAAATGGTATTGGTGGAAAAAATGTTTCAAATAAATACTATTCACCTCAAGAATAATGACAAGGATGACATGGAACCTCTATAGGATCTGTGAGAATAGTTTGAGTGCTCATTAAATAATGAAGAAAATTTTTACACCATATTGATGAATTCCTTGGAAGATATCGACATGCCTAAAACCATTAAAATTGTAGGATACATCAACAACCAAAATGTCATAGTCCTTATCGATTTAGGTAGTACCCACACCTTCATTAACAAAAATATGGTATACAAACTAAATTGTGTTACACACCCATTTATACAGCCTAAGTGGGCCTAATGGTTAAGAACATGTGTTTCCTCTTAAGAGGTCACAAGTTCAAATCCAGAGAGGGGTAGGGTATGTATACCTCTGTAGACTTTACCAGTCAAATCGTTGGGCAGAGGGAGGTCTCATGTCCCACAAACAAAGGGGTCTCATACACCAATTTGGTGTGGTGGCTTGGCCGTGACCTTAAAAATAAAGTATTATTATTATTATTATTATAAACTTTCAAGTGGTGATTGTAAATGGAGGAAAATGCCACAACATTAAACTAAGTAGATTACAAATTATCAATTTCCATTTATACCATTGTTATTGAAAGGGTGGTTTTGGGGGTTCAATGGCTTAAATCATTGGGTACAATGTCCATGAACCATGGGGAAATAATGGCCTAAAGTCTCTACCCATTCAAGTGATTAGCTCACATAAAATGGAGAAGCTCCTCAAAACATGTTAATGGAGTTATTGTTAATATTCATTGAATAGAAGCCCGACTTAAAGTAGGAAATGTTCCTTTAGAGATAAACATAGCTTCAATAAGCATGACATGGTGTTTTAGGAAATTCCCACAAGGTTTCCTTTTTCATGAGATCTCTAAACATGCCATTAAACTTACACCATGTAGTATCTCTGTCAACATAAGGTCCTTTAGATACCCTTATGATCAAACGAGAGAGATTGGAAATATGGCACGAGACATGTTGGATGCAAGGATCATTCAAATAGGATAGAGTGCACTCTCCACTCCATTATTCATATTATTATCTTCATTCACTTCTATCAATACATATTCTCCCTTTCTCTTCTCTCATTTGTTCACTTAGGGTTCATATGTGTGTGTGTGTGTGGTTAAGATTTTGTACTAAAAATTTGTTATAGTTGTATTGGTCAATGTAAGAATACAAAAAAAGTTTTTTCCCATAGTCTATGATTCATAGTTTGTTAAAAACATTGATGCTTGTCTACCAAAAATGTAATTCTATCCTCTCTACAGGATTGTGAACTTTTACTAGTATAAAACCTACTTTAAAAAACACGTCAAAACCATTACCTTATCATTGTCCTTTCACCGGATACATTATCCCATACAACTTGATAAGAGTTGTCCACGAGATGAATTTCCATCACCAAGACCTACATGAATCATAAAAGACAAATTCTTTATATGAGTAAATAATATATAAGCAAATAACCAAACATTTAGTTATGTAAAATACTATAGAAAAAACTTAAGTGGTCGCATACCTTAATGAGCTTCTCTTTGTTTCGAGAATAAGTTATTCTCTACTGAACATGGCCAACCACATGAAGGTGGAAGCTCATATGGCCCCTTCCGGGTTCCCCCCCTCACATCGCTCTCAATTCCCCATACCCAACAAATGATTTTGTTTATATAGAAAACACATAGACATTCATGCATAACTAGGATAGTCGTCAAAACATACGAACATATAAACATTGAAACATAATGTTGTAATTCATATAAACAATGTTTCATACTAGCAACATTGATAAACATCCAAACACAAGCCATGAATTTATGCATCTTTTTTTTCTTTGATTTATGTTTTTTTACATTAAAAAAATTGATGATTGGGGTATCATAATCATCCTTTGACATTGTATTTATTGTGCCCTATCCTTCTATTGTTTGTGTTTCCATGCGTTCATGTGCCATACTTATGGTATGTCACTGAGAAGGGCATCGATGCATCTGTGCAGGGGCATGAACTGCAGCAACGAAAATGATCATATCGATATGTTGAAATATAATTGAAATAACTAATTCATTATTTTGTTTAACATTACAATATTTCTCTTTACCTGTCTATGTAGATGTGACAGTTGGTGTGTTAATTTCTTTTCCACTTGGTTCCTCTCATAGTTCACCCTCCTAAGCTACATGCTCTTCCATTTAAAGAAGATAATATATAATTATAAGTCAGGAAATAAATATCTACAATCACAGTAAATATTTATAATTCTGAAGCATACATACCGTAATGGGTACTCTTCTCCCCACTATCATTGGACATGTGCATCCTTGTATGACGTGGTGTCTGTTGAATACCGCTAGATTCATTGTCACGGTTGCATTGTTTCTTGAAAACAAATATAAATACTTAGTTAAGGGTGATATAATAAAATATGAATAGACTTTACAAGCATGCTACTGCGATTTCCTTATTCATTTTATTTACCTGCGTGGCTGGGGAGATTGGAGTCTTCCCCAAGATTTTCCTATATTCAATCACAGTTTTAAAACCATGCTTGTAACCAAACTTTAGGTCCTCCTCGGTGGCAACAGTGTCGAACATATTTAACCGCAATGCATAACACCATTAAAATTACCAATAACAAAAACATATATTTGTTCACTACTATTAAATAAATATTAACCACGTTTAATCATTTACTTTTTACGATTCGGGATTTTAGTTTTCCATAGCCACCCTGGCCTATTTTATGTTGCCCGTGCTTTTCCATTCTATCCTTGGTTGCTTTGGAGGTGTCAGGTAGCCTATATATGGAATTTTTGAAAAACATTAGATATCGGAATTGTTACTTAAAACAAGAAAGAAAAACATAAATGAGCATATTTCACTAATAATATGACATGTGTTGTACCTCGCTTGACCAACTCATGGATGTCTTCCTTGATTTTTAAACAATTTCTCCTTTGCATCCTCTATCAGGGCCTTCCACTCTTTCTCCAGAACCATGGGAGGGCACTCATGCTTGAGGTCTAATTGCAATTTCTCCCTATATTGGGCCCTGGTATATTTTAAATTGTCGTCAGCTAACTTTGTAACCACTTTCTTGTTGAACGTATTGCCGAACAAGTTTACCATGTGGTCTATCAATTCATCTTTCTTTTTTCTATCTTGGCCATTCCACCATGTGCGAATGGTGGGGCCAAACAACTCCAATGCTTTGTCATTCAAGTTTCTGTAGAAAACATTGTTTCCTGTAGAAACATGTTATCCATTAATTTATAATAATATCAACAAATTTCCATTTCAATTTCATGATAAAAATGAATCAATTAATTAACAAATACCTGCAATCTTCTGAATCTTGATCGGAACGCATGCGTTATCCACCAAAAAAGTGAGATCTAGTGATCTGGTGCTTTTAATCCATTCTGCTCCATGAATAACTTCCTCTCCATCTACAATACATTCATCTCCGGAGTCATGTGGAGTCCAAGGCTCTGGCTCATCATGCTCTAACGTGTCATGCCGGTCAACATCATTGTGTTCATCAATGGATTCTAGGGGAACCTCAGGAGGGTAAAAAATCCTCACTTGTACTTTTCTATGTCGACTTTTTTGTTGCATTGGACCATCACTGCTACCTATAGCGGTTGCAAGCTTGGCAAGTTCTCGAGGCACGGGGTTTAAAAACTCCTACAAACATAAAAATTTACTTTATCAGATCATATAGAAAATATATATATAAAAAAACAGATATGAAATTGTCATAGATGATAAAAATTTGTGAAGATGCCACTTACCCCAAAATTAGTTATTAGATTTTGTAGCTCTGCAATTCTTTCCCTGTCCTCCTGTGTCAGGGGTATTTTGTGAAACAACCCTAGATATTCTATGTTTTCCTTCTTCAAGGCCTTCACGGCAGTTACTATTGGGTTAGTGGAATAAAATATTTCATCTTCATCAAGATACTCAGTGGGTTCCTTCCCACGTTGACCATGCCACAATACATTGATGAATAAAATTAATGAGATGAACTTTAACATTTGAGAAATTTAGTTATTGTAGTCATAAGTTATTACTATATTTAACATTTACCTATTGAGGCACAACGAGTTCCTTTCCACGGTCACCCTGGACAAATGTAGCGGGTGATTTTCCACGGTCACCTTGGACATAAGTTGACATAATAAATCAATAAACAAAAGTTATGTAATTCACCTGTAACATTAAAAAAATGAAATATTGCAGTAATATCATAAAATAAATAATGAAATTTCAGAAATTTAGTTGTTGTAGTCATAAGTTGTTACTATATTTAACATTTACCCACTGAGGCACAAAGGGTGCATTTCCACGGTCACCCTGGACAAATGTAGTGGTTGATTTTCCACGGTTACCCTGGACAAAGGTAGTGGGTGATTTTCCATGGTCACCCTGGACATAAGTTGAGACGATAAATCAATCAAAAAAAGTTATGAAATTCACCTGTAACATTAAAAAAATGAAATATTGCAATAATATCAGAAAATAAATAATGAAATTTCATAAATTTAGTTGTTGTAGTCATAAGTTGTTACTATATTTAACATTTACCTGCTGAGGCACAACAGATGCATTTCCACGGTCACGCTGGATAGATGTAGTGGGTGATTTTCCATGATTACCCTAGGCAGAAGTTGACACAATAAATCAATCAACAAAACTTATGAAATTCATCTGTAACATTAAAAAACTGAAATATTGCAGTAATATCACAAAATAAATAATGAAATTTCATAAATTTAGTTGTTGTAGTGATAAGTTGTTACTATATTTAACATTTACCTACTGAGGCGCAACAGGTGCATTTCCACGGTCACCCTGGATAGATGTAGCGTGTGATTTCTCACGGTCACCCTAGATAGATGTTGACACAATAAATTAATCAACAAGAGTTATGAAAGTAATTGTAACATTAAAAAAATGAAATATTGCAGTAATATCATAAAATAAATAATGAAAAATGAAATATATGCAGTAAAAAATTGAAATATTGTAGTGATAAATTATAACAATGATTGATCAAAGGTTGAGTTGAATGGTATGCAATATATTTACACCCATAGCCACACCCCCTCCATCTATTCGATTAAAGTTGTAATCGATCAAAAACTCTTCACCTGGAACTATTGTTTTTGTTGCACATACAAATATACAATTTCCTTCACGTCCCTCAAATATGCAATTCGGTTTCTTAGTTATTTCCACTAGTCGTGTACTATTTAAAAAGCCTGCAATGTGTCTATAATATTTTGGCCTTCCATCAATATACATAGTTTCCCCTTTATTTCGATTGTTATCTACTAGTTGTATATAATTTGCGGCAACTTCGTATCTCCGCATACTTTGCGTATATTGGACCAACATCAAACATTGATTGTATTTGTATAATGGTCCGACATACTCCATCAATTTAGTTACAATTCCATAGCCAACCTTTATTCCATCCATGGAAAATAACCCCAATCCATGTAAAGATGAAGGAGCAATGCGATACATCCTCCCACCGATGAAGAAATCTGTGTCCACTTCAGGTAGCTCCTTAGGTGCCCATCGTTGCACTAGATTTCTATACCTCAAGGGAAACTCAATGTCACCTATTCTCTCAACATCATAATTACATGACCCTCTATTGGAAATAAAAAATTGCATGCATATACAAAATCTTTTCCTTACCTTTTCAGATGTAGTTGATCTAGAACCGGTAGATCTAGTACAACACGTCTCACTTTCAACCTCTCTTAGTATGTATTGATAATCACTCAAGGAAGATAGATATGATAGATACCTATTTGGTGGTACCTACACTCATTAAAACAAGAAGATAAGTTATCGTGCGAATATAAGTTTGTGGTACCAACACTCAAAAAAATGAGAAGATACGTTAGCGAGCAAATATTTAGGGAACCCATGTTTTGCTTGGAGAATATACTTGATTCTATTGTATGTAACAAACTTATTGGGGTCCTTGTTTACTTGATTTATATCATACTTGGCATCCCATTATTGTTATCTTGGTATGCTTTGGGGTGTGAGTCTTCTCTTTTATAGAATGGCATTAAAGTCCCAACATTAGACTTGGGAATTGATGTAGATAGGGTGATGGATTTGTCAACTATTTTGGGTGAAAAAAGGTGCTATGATTGCACACTAAGGAGGTCCTCCAAGTGAAGTTGTTGCATGGATAGAGTGTTGGTAAGCATGTTCAACATAAGAAAATTGTTTCCATGTCAGGAACCAATTGGTCCTAGTAGAAGGAGGTCATTTGCACATCCTCTTGTAATGAAATCCAACATTCACACATCCTCTTGTAACGAAATCCAACTAGAGATAAATCCATAGCAAGAACTCGAGCCAGTAACGAAATCCAACATTCATAGTTATATCCATGTTCAAGAGAAACAAAAAGATGGTACATTGTTCTAGATTGGTCCTCTAATATTTTGGAGAACAAAACGCCTCTTAATGGGGAGGCTTGTAAACATAAAGTTTCATAAAGTTGCATAAAGTTGCATAAGTTTCATAAAGTTGCATAAGTTCCATAGTTGCATAAACTTGCATATAGTTACATAGTTGCATAAGTTGCATAGTTTCATAAGTTGCATAGTTGCATGTTGCATAAAGTTGCATGTTGCATAAAGTTGCATAAGTTGCATAGTTGCATAAGTTGCATAAAGTTGCATAAGTTGCATGTTGCATAAAGTTGCATAAGTTTCATTGTTGCATAAAGTTGCATAGTTTCATAAAGTTGCATAAAGTTGCATAAGTTGCTTAGTTTCATAAAGTTGCATAAGTTGCATAGTTTCATAAAGTTGCATAAGTTGAATAGTTGCATAAATTTGCATAAGTTGCATAGTTGCATGTTGCATAAAGTTGTGTAGTTCCATAAAGTTGCATAAGTTGCGTAGTTGCATAAAGTTGCGTAGTTGCATAAAGTTGCATAAGTTGCATGTTGCGTAGTTGCATAAAGTTGTGTAAGTTGCATAAAGTTGTGTAGTTGCATGTTGATTTATAAAGTTGGATAGTGATCTGGTGGTGTGTAGGAAGAGGTCTAGCACCTTCAAAATGATCATTCTCCTCCAACTATCCAACTTTAAAGTTGCGTAAGTTGCAAGTTGAGAAATCAAGGGATTCCACCGACACTCATTTAAATTTATTTTTAATCGCTTGCCAATAATTCTTTTAGTTTGTTGATATTGAGTTCGCACACGAGGTAGTTTATATCTATGAGGATTTAGGATCAATTTTTCAAGCTTGAATTTGGTGTGTAAATATTTATGAAGGTATTGGATCCATTAATGACTCCTTAGTACTGTTGACAAGTTGAAGAAGTTTTGGAATCACCAAGAAACCATGGAAACTCAGTGGTGCATAGAATACGAGTTTAATTTTTTTATGATTAATGGAGAATTTACATTGTAGAATATCCTTCAATATTTTGTTGTTATCTCTATGAAGCATTTTGTCAAGAAAACATCTAAGTCGTTGACGTGAAGGACTTGTTGATTTCCCATTCCATCATTTTTCCTCATGATAGATAAATCACTAATTCAGGAGACCAAAAGTCCTTTAAAAGTTAGTAATTTAACCTTCATCATTGAAGTAAGAAAAGAAAGGTGTCAAATTTTTTGTCTATTTGGATAATTTAGCCAAGAAAAGGAAAATTTCTAGGTTTGGAGGCTAGTGAGTCTCCAATCCTAGTGACTAAACCTTCTTGAGCCTTAAGGTATATGATTTACCCCCAAAAGAAAAATCACTTATTGATCTACAAACAAATATAATTCATTTGAATAACTGAGCATCACCATAGTAAACAAGAAGCAATATTTGTTGTTCAATATTCTGACCAATATGTTTATTTTAAATTTCAACTTATGATATTTTACGATTGCATTATCTTGTTGGCTAGTGGTTTCAAGATTGAAGTTTTCAATGATAAAAATTTTCAAGACCAATCCCTCCATGCCTTTTCCTTTTCTCGTGAATCTCATGTTTAAAGGAATGTTATTGTTTAATAAATCACCAACTGAATAATTTTATGAATGTATCTTTCTTCCATTACTTGATTGAACCCTCACATTTCATATTGGAAATTTTTATGAAGAACTTGGAGAAATGGATTTTGAAGTTTGGCATATCATGTTTCAAGGCATTGTCATTCATGAGATTAAGGAAAAATCGAGTATTGAAAAATCAAGTGAAAACCCTCACCATTTCACCAGTTGGATGCAATGAATTTATAAAACTAAGAGGATATCTGGTATACCTTACAAAGTAGAAATCCAAGCCCATCTAATAAACTAATACTAGAAGTTAAAAGATTGGTGAAATTACAATGAATAGAGGTACTCACCATTCTTGGTGCCCTTCATTCCCTCACATTCTATCTCAGTGCCCTCGACTCACCCTCGCAATATATCTATGTGCCTTTGGCTCACCCTCCAAGTCTATCGTCGTTCGCAGTTTGTATCTGTTCACTCAGCTCACCCTCGCAGTCTATCTCCCTCAATTCGTCGTTCGTAGTCTATCTATTCCCTCAGCTCACCCTCGTAGTATATCTCCTCACCCTTGCAGTCTCAGTCTATCTCCCCCCCGTGTTCCCTCGCAGTCGCAGTCTATCTCCCCTCTGTGCCCTGGAAGTCTATCTCCTCACCCTCGTAATCTTCTTTGTGCCCTCAGTTTGTCGCGTAGTGATCTCCTTTACCTTGTTCGTGTGCACAATGATATGATCAGTAATGGGTTTTGTTTTTGTTTTATTTTATTTTAATTTTAATATATCTTTTGTAATTTCTAGTTTTTATATTTTTATTTATTTATTTATTTTGGGTTATGCTATGTTATATATATAATATACATAAATATATTATTTATATATATTATATAAACATGATATATTACATATTATATAATTAAATATTATATTATATGATGATGATGATGATGATGAGAATGACATCAATGATGAAGAGGATCATGATGATGAAGACAATGAAAACGATGATGAGAATGATGTGTAATGGGTTAATTTCATAGTCAATGTGTTTAGGATCATAGTGGTTAGAGGTTATAGTGTTTGTGGTCAAAATGCATTAAGGGAAGATGACCATGATGACGACGATGATGACGACGATGATTTTGATGATGATGATGACGATGATGATGATGATGAAACCATATGGTGTTATTTAATCCATTGACAACCATGGAACAATATACCTATATTTTTGTTTCTTGTGACCAACCAATGGAGTGAAGGGATATTCAAAACTATATACTATATTAGAGGGTGAGGGTTGAATGTCCTTGAATATTGTAGCATTCCTTGTGATCCAGATAATACCCCATAGGATGTGCAGGGGAAGGGAAATCAAGTGTTTTTGGGTTCCTCTATATTTAAACCATTCGTTTCAAGCCTATTCCAACAACTCTCTTTCCTATTATCCACTAAAACACAAGGTATTTACAACACCATGTACTTGACAAGTGAAATTATTGTGGAGAAACACATGATTGGTTGTCTTAGCATTTTATTTGGTG
>JASDQU011025194.1:0-10070 GCA_032191745.1 Picea mariana | reverse complement strand
TATGTGTTATAGGTTGGTGAGCCAAGTTTGTATAAGCCAGTGGGCTTATGTGATTGTTAGGCCAGAGAGCCTAAGGGTTGTAGGCCAAGGGCTTGATTTTGTACCTATATGTATGAAACACATTAATAAAATATAAACACCGTTGCGTGTAGGTCGACATGATGAATGAGTGATGGGGAACTAAGCATCCATAGAGAGGGCAAGGGATTAGGGGCTGGAAGGTGGGAAAAGGGGCTAAGTGTTAAGCCTAGGGGGCTTAAGCCTTGGGAATAATATTTTAATATTATTCCAACAGACATGTGGATAATATGTTTTTACCCTAAGTTCTTTTGGAATGACATGTGACTTCAAAAGGGTGGGAGGGGCGCATGTTGATGGAGGCATGCAGCTTCATGGGTGACAAGATTCAACCCAAGCCCATGCAAATAAGAGGGATGAGATGAGTTGTGTTAGGGGTTCTCTCCCATTCTACCCGACCTTCTGAACCGTACATCCGATCCAACCTCTGCAGGAGATCTCATGCAATTCTAAGACCGTGGGGGGAAAAGTCTGTGTTGATTTCAAAGATAGCTTGTGTTGATTCTGGAAGGTTGAGACACCCTCTGTCTGAAGAGATTGATCCTATGTGTGGAATCTCTGTCCCCAAGCCATAACCGTGAGACCATCCTGTCATTGTTGAGCCTGTTGGAGAGCTCATGTCTATTTTCCCCGTTGGTTGTTGTGGCCACACAGTGCTGGACTGCATGTGGCTTGTTGGCTAGTTTGTACAACACTCTCTCCAGGTGAGAGAGGTGATTGAATTGAAAGAACAGGTTTCTTGGCCTGTGAGTGACTCTCTCCAGGTGAGACAGTGCGCAGAGGAAGGAGATAACTCTTGGAAGGAACCCTGTAGCTCCCACAGAGCTCAGAGACTTCTGATCTGGTATGTTGTTGTAACCCAAGGCAAGGGAGGTTAGCAACCAAAGGACTATCTAGGTGACAGAGAAGGTGTATACTCCTGGGGTGGAACAAGCATGTGGGGAAGGAGATTCTGTGGGCAGTGAGCATGAGTGGTTCTTGGGAGAGAATTCATTCCTTGTGACTGTGTGTTTTCCTTATAACCTCAGCCTAGCCTAGGATTCCTTGCCTTGGGGTGGAGATTAGTCCCAGCTTGGGGGTGACCTACTGCTGATCTTGATGAGCAGCGTGGTCTAAGGTTGGGAGGTTTGTGGAAGGCCTGCACTTGGTTGGTGGAATTACCACAGTTACAAGATAAGTATCAACTTATGTTAAATGTTATGTTTTGCATGCCTGTGATGCTTATATTTTATCATGTATTTTGTTGTGCAGATGAATTGTTGCTAATGACATGGAATATTTGCGTTAGTAGTAATTCTTATATTTACTCTGAGTTTAAATGTATTTCTTGCTTAAATGCATGTTGTTTATAATCTGAGAGTGAGTGTTATATTTCCGTGAAGTATGGTAATAGAAAAGTGGTGTTACAATTTGGTATCAGAGCGATTAAGCCTTGCCATCGAAAAGTGGTGTTACAATTTGGTATCAGAGAGATTAAGCCTTGCCATCAAAAAGTGGTGTTACAATTTGGTATCAGAACTAAGGTTTCGACACTAAGCCTAGATGGGCTAGTTGAGTGGTCTTTGGACCAAGGGTGAGAGGAGAAATTGTGTCTGGAGGACCAATTTTGGACCTTGGTATGGTCTGGAGTGTCAAGGAGTTACTTGACCGTGCCTATAAGCTCAGGAGGTATAGCGGTGTGGTGAAACCGCAACTGGTGTGGTATATGGCCACAGGGAGAGAGGACTCCACACCAGCAGTGCTGGAGCCTTAGGATATATTCGAGAGGGAAGTAGTGAACCCTTGTGACTATCGGATTGGGAAAACGTGTGCAGGGTTTAAAAACCCTTTGGAGTTGCACAGGAGCATGGGAATCGTGATACACAAACCCCTGAAAACCCAAAAACCTGAGAATATCTATGATGTATATCTGGGAGGAAGGCTCAACCATTAGATTTGGTAGAGTCGCGCTAGAGTTAGTCGCAAAAACCTTTCAGATTTCACAAAGTTGGGAGATGGGAAGTGAGGAAGGTGAACACCTCTGAAACCCGAAACCCAAAATCCTGAAACGATCTACACCATAGATCATAGGAAGGGAGTTGACCGTCCAATTCAGCAGAGGAGTAAACCATAATTTTGGGATTTCGGCAAATGGAAGTTCGAGATGTGGGATGCATGAACTCCTGATGCCCGAAACCCCGAAACACCGAAAAGATCTGCGCCGTAGATTTGAGGAAGGAGTCTAACCATGGTATTTTGCTTGGAATGGACGCGGGTGCATGAATGTGTACCATGTGCCAGTGAGTCGAGAATATAGGTGAGAGTGGTGGAACCCGATGACGTCACCGAAGGTGACGTGGACCCTCCTGAACGTACCACACGCCATTGTGGTGAAGGGCGACAACTGTGCTGTGGGCTTGGAGGATAAAGTAAATTGGAATTCGAAAGTCGGGGGTTGGAAAGGAAAGTGAGTCTGGAAGTCTCAAGAATCTAAACCCTGAAACCCGAAGTCCTGAAGTCCTAAAGTCTTCGGAGACGAAAGAACCGTATCAGATTTTAAGAGCGACAGCTGTGCTGTGGGCCCAAAGAGCAAGGAAACTTAATTTTTGGAATTCGGGAATTGAGGAAACAAAGATTAGGATTCACTACATCGTGAACTTCCTATTCACGAAATTCCTAAAAGATCTGGACCGTTAAACCCAACTCATCGAGGATCGTTGAATCCCGTACAAGAAACCGTGTATTAGATTTCGGGGATTGTAGTGACAAGAGGTTGGGGGTCACTGCGTTATGAACTCCTGGGTACCAAAGACCCGAAACATGAAAGTGATTGTGAGAGCCTCATGGACTGAAATCCTGAAGCCAAAAGTCTCGAAGTCCTGAAATTGCAAAGCTGTCAGAGCTCATAAGACTTTGTGAAGTTAAAACGTTTTCTCACTCACGTTGATTTATGAATATTATGATTTTGTAAGGGTTAAGTCCTGACAAACTTTGGTTGACTGTACGTTGTGTGTGCAGAGTTCAACGAGTGTCAGGATAGCCAAAAAGTAACGACGAGTATGGAATTGGAAGAGGTGTAGATTGCCTCCGAAACAGAGGACGAAAGGGTAGGAAGGAATGTCAACCTGCGAGTCGAAGGAACAAACTCTAATGGGCATGAAAAAGAGATGGATAAGGAAGGACATATGATGAAACTCATTGAAATATTGCAGAAAGATGCCCAGGCTCATCGAGTTGATAACCGAAAACTCATGAAAATTAGGGATCGGCAGGGTGAATTCAACTTAAAAATGTTGAAGAGCCTAGAAAGAATAGAAAATAAATTGGAAAAAGAGAGTGACACAAGCAGATCAAGAAGTGTCAGAACCCTTGAGAGGATAAGGAGATTGAGGAGTGGTAGCAGACATTACCGTCTCTCCCTGAAGCATTCTGGCAAGGAAACACATAGTAGTTCAAGCCCGTCCCCTACCAGAAAACACTAAAAATATGGAAAGGATGAATTGAAAGGAGAGATGAACAAGATCAAGCCTCCAACAATTGATGGAGAACATAAGAAGGAGGAAGATGCCAGGACATGGTTGCTTGGCATAAAGAAATATTTCCAATTGCAGAACTACTCCGCTCATGTAGAAGGAAGAATTGCGATGTGCCAGCTAAAAGGGAAAGCATCCATCTGGTGGGATCAGTTTGTGCAAGTGCAGCACATCAGAGAGAAAGATATCACTTGGAAGGAGTTTAAGAGGTATTTTGAGAAGAAATACCTGACCAAAAGATATTATGACAGAAAGATGAAGGAGTTCTTTGAACTCAAGCTAGGCAACATGACCATTGATGAGTATGAACGAAGTTTCTTGGAACTGCTGAAGTATGTTCCATTCATCAAAGACGAGACTATCAAGATTTAGAGGTATCTGAGTGGACTGACACCTTCCATCGGTGATAAGATTCAGTATGATGATCCTAATACTATGGAAGAAACAATAAGAAGGGTGAAATTCTTGTATGAACAAAAAAGAGAAAAACCTACCTTTCAGAAGGCTTGGGATGACTAGAAGAGGTTTAAGAAGGAACAAAGGCAAAAGGGAAACAAGCCTCCCTTCTTCAGAAACAGTTCTCAGGGACAACCATCCTTTAGAGAGCCTAGGAAGGCTGAAGTGGGTGAGAAAATGCTAAGACCGCCACCTATGAAGTGTTGGGATTGTAAAGGAAACCATAGGTACACAGACTACCCCCACAGAAAAGATAAAGAGAGAACTGTCTATACTGTTCAAAAAGATGAAACAGTGGAGGATATGGGTAGTAGAATGCCAAGGATCTACATATCCCTGGACAACAAGCAAGCAGAATTTTGATCGCACATGATTGAAGTGGAAGGTATGATTAACAACCGACCACTCATTATTTTAATTGATTCAGGGGCTAGCCATAGTTATGTAGATCCTAGGGTGGTGGAGAGTTTGCGTTTAACAAGAAGAAAACATGAAAAGTCTTGGCTAGTACAATTAGCCACAGGAACCAAAAGGAAGGTCACTGAATTGGTTAATTCCTATTCAGTGGACATGAAAGGATTGAGCACTAAGTTTGAATTGAATATTCTACCTTTAGGATCTTACGACTGCTTAATTGGGATGGACTGGTTGGAATAGCACCATGCCCTTCTGGACTACCGTAACAAAAGGCTTACATGCCTAGACAAAGAGGGAAATTAGGTAACAGTCCAAGGAATTCCCAGAGCTATGGATGTTAGAGAAATCTCAGCCATGCAGCTGAAGAAGTGTTACAGGAAAGGTTGTCAATTATTTGCACCCCATGTGGGAGAAGCATCTAGAGATGCAGTCTCGAAGTGGAAGACCATGAGGCACTCAAAGAGTTCAAGGATGTATTTCAGGAGGTACCTAGACTACCTCCGAAGAGGGATATCGATTTTTCTATAAATTTTATACCAGGGGCAGCTCCAGTTTCGAAAGATCCTTATAGAATAAGTATGCTAGAGCTGAAAGAGTTGCAATTACAGCTTGAAGATATTTTGAAGAAGGGGTACATTTGCCCCAGAGTGTCACCTTGGGGAGCCCCAGTCCTATTCGTGAAGAAGAAATATGGGACGTTGAGGTTATGCATTGATTTCCAGTAGTTGAATAAGGTAACTTTCAAGAACCAGTATCCTCTGCCAAGGATCGATGATATTTTTGATCAGTTGAAGGACACGAAAATATTTTCAAAAATAGATCTAAGATATGGATATCACCAAGTGAGAATAAATGATGAGGACATCAACAAGACTCCCTTTAGAATAAGGTACGGTCATTATGAGTTCACGGTGGTGACATTTGGATTGTCAAATGCACCTGTTGTTTTCATGTGCTTAATGAATGGTGTATTCAGGGACTATTTAGACAAGTTTGTCATAGTCTTCCTGGATGACATCTTGGTGTATTCCAAGTCAAAGGAAGAGAATGAGAAACACCTGAGAATGGTGTTGAAAGTGTTGAGAGAACACCAACTGTATGCCAAGTTGAGAAAATGGTCATTTTATCAAAGATAGATCCATTACTTGGGACATATTATTTCAGAAGAGGGGATCATTGTGGATCCTGAAAAGGTTGAGGCCATCCAAGAATGCTCAACGCCAAGGAATGTGGCAAAAGTTAGATCTTTTATGGGTCTAGTAGGCTACTACAGAAAGTTTATAGCCGGATTCTCAAAGATATCTCACCCTATCACTTCCTTGCAAAGGAAGGATAAGAAGTTTCAGTGGACTGAAGAGTGTGAGAGCAGTTTCCAGCGATTGAAGCAGTTGTTAACTAGCACTCCAATCCTGAAGATTGAAGATCCAAATATGGATTTCGTGGTGTGCACATATGCATGTAAGGAGGGGATGGGAGGAGTTATCAGCCAAGAGGGATTTGTAATCTATTATGAATCCCGAAAACTGAAAGAGCATGAAAGGAATTATGCCACTCATGATTTAGAGTTGGCAGCAATCGTCCAGGCATTGAGGAAATGGAGACATTACCTCATGGGAAAGAGATTTGAATTGAGAATAGACCACAACGGTCTGAAGTATTTATTTGATCAACTGACTTTAAATGCCAGGAAAACCAGATGGTTGGAGTTTCTGTGCAAATATGACTTTGATATCAAGCATATCAAGGGTAAGGAAAATAAGGTGGCTGATGCACTCAGTAGAAAAGTGCATGACTTACATGCTACAACCTTTAGCATGTATAGGACTGATATCAGGGATAGAGTTCTGGAAGCTGCAAATGTTGATTTGAAATTCAGAGATTTGGTAGCAAAGCTATAGCAGCGTGAGAGACCACAGACCAAGGAAAGTTACACCTTGGAAACTGATGGCTTACTTTTGTATAAAAACAGAGTGTACATACCCAATGTCCAGGAATTGAAACTGGCAATTCTAAAAGAAATGCATAACGTGACATATGCCAGACATATTGGTTATCAGAAGATTGTAGAAGTAGTCAAAAGCCATTATTTTTGGCTGGGTATGAAGAAAGAAATCGTTGAATACATCGCCAGATGTATGGAGTGCCAAAAAGTTAAGGCTGAGCGTAGGCACCTAGTAGGGTTGCTGCAGCCCTTACCCATTTCTGAGTGGAAGTGGGAAGTGGTGACAATGGATTTTATTACAGGATTTCCCAGAAAAAGAAAGCAACATGATTCGATCATGCTGGTGGTGGACAAGCTTACAAAAGATGCCCATTTTATTCCACTGAAAACCACTCACAAGGCAGTAGATGTTGCTGATATCTTCTTAAAAGAAGTGGCACACCCACAAAATTCCTAAGATGATTGTGTTTGATAGGGACCCGAAATTTACCTCGAATTTTTGGAAAGGACTATTCAAAGGATTCAGAACGAATCTAAACTTTAGTACAACGTATCATCCTGAGTCTGACGGACAGACAGAGAGGGTGAATAGAGTAATAGAAGACATGCTGAGAATGTATGTGATGGATAAACCATCAAGATGGGAAGACTACTTGTATTTGGTAGAATTCGCCTACAATAATGGGTATCACACATCGTTGAAGATGAGCCCATTTGAAGTACTTTATGGAAGAAAGTGCAACACTCCAGTGAGCTGGGATAATCTAGCTAACAGAGCAATAGTTGGGCATGAGCTGCTCAAAGAGATGGAAGACCAAATGATAAGAATTAAATAGAATTTGAAGGCTTCCCAGGACAGGCAGAAGAGTTGTGCTGATAAGAATAGAACCCACAGAGAATACAAAGTGGGTGATCATGTTTTCCTGAAAGTAAAAACTAACAGGAGTTCCCTGAAGTTGGGAAGTTGCGCCAAGTTGGTAGCAAGATTTTGTGGGTCGTTTGAAATCCTGGAAAGGATTGGGCCAGTTGCATACATGCTTGCATTACCTGCATCTATGACTGTACATAATGTGTTTCATGTTTCACTGCTTAAGAGATATATACCTTATGCTAATCATGTTATCGATTGGAATGTGATTCAAGTGGAACCAAAAGGTGTCCTGCAAGTGCATCCTATGCACATATTGGATAGGAAAATCAAACAGCTCCGGAATCGATCCATAGAGCTTGTAAAGGTCTAGTGGACCTGGTACGGTCCTGAGGATGCAACATGGGAGAATGAAGATGTTATGCGAGTAGAGTACCCGCATATTTTTTGAAAATTTTGAAAAGCTTGTAGAGATAGTGTAAGGTTGCACTAAGGACAGTGCAGAAATAAGGGGAGGGGGATTGTAGTGTCCCCAAGGCTGAGCCCTTTGTAAATATAGGTTATGAAATGAATTGTAAATATGTGTTATAGTCTGGTGAGACAATTTTGTATAAGCTAGTGGGATTATGTGATTGTTAGGCCAGAGAGCCTAAGGGTTGTAGGCCAAGGGCCTGATTTTGTACCTGTATGTATGCAATACATTAATAAAATATAAACACCACCACGTGCAGGCCGACACGATGAATGAGTGATGGGGGACTAAGCATCCATAAAGAGGGCAAGGGATTAGGGGCTGGAAGGTGGGAAAAGGGGCTAAGTGTTAAGCCTAGGGGGCTTAAGCCTTGGAAATAATATTTTAATATTATTCCAACAGACACGTGAATAGTATGTTTTTACCCTAAGTTCTTTTGGAATGACATGTGACTTTAAAAGGGTGGGAGGAGCGCACACTGATGGAGGCATGTAGCTTCATGAGTGACAAGTGTCAACCCAAGCCCATGCAAATAAGAGGGTTGAGATGAGCCGTGTTGGGGGTTCTCTCCCATTCTACCCGACCTTCTGAACCATACATCCGATCTCACCTCTGCAGGAGACCTCGTGCAATTCTAAAACCGTGGGGGGAAAAGTCTGTGTTGATTTCGGGGATAGCCTGTGTTGATTATGGAAGGCCAAGACACCCTTTGTCTGAAGAGTTTGAGCCTATGTGTGGAATCGCTGTCCCCAAGCCATAACCGTGAGACCATCCTATCATTGCTGAACCTGTTGGAAAGCCCGTGTCTGTTTTCCCCGTTGGTTGTTGTGGCCACGTAGTGCTGGACTGCATGTGGCTTGTTGGCCGGTTTGTACAACACTCTCTCCAGGTGAGAGAGGTAATTGAATTGAAAGAATAGGTTTCTTGGCCTATGAGCGACTCTCTCCAGGTGAAAGAGTGCACAGAGGAAGGAGAGAACTCCTGGAAGGAACCCTGTAGCTGCCACAGAGCTTGGAGACTTCTGGTCTGGTCTATTGCTATAACCCAAGGCAAGGGAGGTTAGCAGCCAAAGGACTGTCTAGGTGACAGAGAAGGTGTATACTCCTGGGGTGGAACAGGCATGTGGGGAAGGAGAGTCTGTGGGCAGTGAGCATGAGTGGTTCCTGGGAGAGAATTCCTTCCTTGTGACTGTGTGTTTTCCCTGTAACCTCAGCCTAGCCTAGGATTCCTTGCCTTGGGGTGGATCTTAGTCCCATCTCGGGGGTGACCTACTGCTGAGCTTGATGAGCAACGCGGTCTAAGGCTAGGAGGTTCGTGGAAGGCCTGCACTTGGTTGGTGGAATTACCATAGTTACAAGATAAGTATCAACTTATGTTAAATGTTATGTTTTGCATGCCTGTGATGCTTATATTTTATCTTTTATTCTGTTGTGCAGATGAATTATTGCTAATGATAGGGAATATTTGCGTTAGTAGTAATTCTTATATTTACTCTGAGTTTAAATGTATTTCTTTCTTAAATGCATGTTGTTTATAATCTGAGAGTGAGTGTTATATTTCCACGAAGTATGGTAACAAAAAAGTGGTGTTACAATTTGGTATCAGAGCGATTAAGCCTTTCCATCGAAAAGTGGTGTTATAGTACCAATCTTTTGCAACACCTTATAAGGGCCATAGTACTTTGGTGATAATTTATTATCCTTATTGGCTTGCTTGAGAGACATCTGTTTGTATGGTTGTAGTCTTAAAAGCACCCAATCCCCTACTTCAAAACTTATTTCACTACGATGTTGATCTTCTTGTTCTTTCATGCGATTCTGTGCCATGGTCAGGTTGTCCTTTAAGATTTGGAGAACTTGTTGCTGATTCTCTATGTGATCTTCCACTGCTTGAACCTCAGATTTTTCTTTTAGAGAAGAAGTGATGGAAGGAGGATGGTATCCATAAAGTGCCATAAATGGTGTCATTTTTGTTGCAATATGAAAGGAAGTGTTATACCACCATTCTGCCAAGAGTAACCATTTGAACCATTGTGTTTATTTATCGGAGACAAAGCAACGATGGGTAGCCTTCCAGACATTTGTTCACTATCTCGGTTTGTCCATCAGATTGAGGATGATAGGATGAGATATGAGCCAATTGAGTACCCAAACAAGAAATTATTTCTTTCCAAAAATGTCCAGTGAAGATGGGATCTCTGTCACTTACAATAATCTTTGGGATGTCATGTAGCTTTTGAACTGTCTCCATGAATGCAGTGGCAACTGTACTAGCTTTGAAGGGATTAGAGAGTGCACCAAAGTGTGCGTACTTGGTTAGTCTATC